>CM021103.1:634362415-634420574 GCA_007115665.2 Sequoiadendron giganteum | reverse complement strand
TTTGATATGTTGAAAGTTAGCACAAGCATCAAATGGTATGTTAGCACCAATGATGACTTGAGTACTGCTTTCATGATGTTTGATGTAGTAAGTTAATACAAGCATCGAGGTATAATTGAACCAAGATGACCTGAGTATTGTTTGCATAAACAAACAAAATTTAACCATTTTCTTATGAAAATTCTAAAATTTCATCAATGATACATCGTAGAGCATGTCCCATGATAAATTTGCACAAAACTAATGATTAGCTTACAGACAACAAGCAAAGAAAAATCATACTCCTTCCTTGTGATTCTAATTCAGTACATCATTGAACCACTCCAAAGATATGATGTCATCAAATGTCAAAACAATAAATCAACTTATGCTTTAAGTTTGTCATTCATTTTATTCAGATTAAGATCATCCAATTTTTTTAAGTTATCTGTCAAAACAGTCATGTAGACTCAGTTTAATTGGACAAGTTTGTTGTTTCCTAATATTCTGATTCTTGACACATGTTAATTGCCTGCTAGAAAGCTCCAAGAAGCGAACTGCCCCCCCTAGTGACCCTATACTCTGACTTCTGCTAGGCACAACTATTGCTAAGGATAACCCTAATCATCAAGCCATGATGAGATGTTTGTCATTTCGAGGATATGTTGTGACGCATGATGCAAATGTGATGGCTAGGCATGTATGTGATGTCGATGAAAGATGGATATGTAGAATGTATCCTAATAGATGAGAGAGTCAAACAAAATAAAAAATAATGCTTGTTTGCCAGGTTTTCACCATTTGTTTTTATTGCACTTTTTCATGTTTTTATGATGATTTTTTATTTTTTTGTTGTTACCAAGACGCCTGTTTGCCAGGTTTTCATCAAGGCAACGAATTTTTGTTTTCTTTTTGAATTTTGATTTTTTTTTAGGACTTTTTATATTGTTTTTGATATTTTTAGGTATAAAACTTCTTCAAATGAATTTTGTTGGTTGGATCTTCAAACAGGTCCCCTTCTAATGTTGACAACTAATATGCCCCCGATCCATATGCAACAATGATAATGAATGAGCCCAACCAATTAGGTTCGAACTTGCCTTTCTTTTCTTGATCTTGCTGATTATGCGGGTTTTATTTTAGAACCAAGTCACCTACCTGAAAAGTTTGAATTTTGACTCTGTGATTGTAGCTACGGGACATAATTTGTTGATATCCCTTCAAATGAATGACTGCAATTTGATGTCGTTCGTCAAGCAGTTCCAGCTCTTGCAACCTTGATACTCTGTATTCTTCATCATTGATTAACCCCTTTAGTGATACTCAAAGTGAGGGAATCTCAACTTCTAGTGGTATAATAGCTTCTACTCCATAGACCAAAGCATAGGGAGTAGCACTTGTTGGTGTGTGGATACTTGTTTTGTATGCCCACAATGCTAGATTCAATTAGACATGCCAATCACGACCTACCTCATTCACTATTTTCTTCAAAATCTTTAGAATTGTTTTGTTTGAAGCTTCAGCTTGACCATTCCCTTGTGGATAGTAAGGTGTAGAGAACCTATTGTGGATGCGAAATCTTTCACATAGTTCATCAACATCCTGATTTTTAAAAGGTCTTCCATTGTCTATGATAATGGAGTTGGGAATACCATATCGACAAATGATATAGTTCAAAATGAATGAAGATATTTGTTTACCAATAATAGTTGTGAGGGGAACAACCTCAATCCACTTATTAAAATACTCAATGGTTGTGACGATGAATTTGTGTCCATTTGAATATGATGGGGTGTATCTTGCCAACTAGGTCCAATCCCCACTGAGTGAAAGGCCATGTTGTGGTGAAGGGTTGTAATTCCTGAGTAGGAGCATGAATGAGATTCCCATGAATCTGACATTTTGCACATTTCTTCACAAAGATGAATGATTCCTTCTCCATGGTCGGCTAGTAATAACCCAATCTAACAAGTTTCTTTGCTAAGGTTAGTCCACTTGAGTGTGTCCCACAAATGCCACCATGTACCTCTTGTAAGGCCTTTTTCGATCGCATTCAAGACACCTAAGGAGGGTACCATCTAGACCATGCCGATATAAGACATCGGCAATTAAAGTATAACAGGAGGATTGATGAATGGAATTCCTTTTCTGATTTCTAGACAAATCTAAAGGTAAAATGGTATCCTTTAGGTAAGTGTAAATTGGGCCATATAAGGGAGAATTAGAACTGGTTAAGTGGCAAATGATTTGAGTTTTTGGGTTGTCATAGGCGGGAGAAAACAACTATTCCACTAGGAAATCATACCTTGTTTGGTTCTCTGACAACTGGAGTAGAGATGAAATTGTAGCCATAGCATCTGCTACTTTATTATCAATACATGGAATTTGTATGAACTTGATATCAACAAAGTATTTCTTGAAATCGTCCACCATCCTTTTGTAAGGTATCAACTTGTCATCCTTAGTGTGATATTCATCATTGATTTGATTTATAACAAGTTGTGAATCACCAAAAACTTGAAGTTTTGTGATTTTCCAGTCCGCTGCAATTCTCATGCCAATTAATAGTGCCTCATACTCAGCTATGTTATTTGTGCAAGGGAACATTAGCCGATAATATTTTGGAATTGTATGTCCTTGAGGAGTAATGAAAAGATTCCCTGCTCCTAAACCATGTTGAGTGTAGGAACCATCAAAGTAGAGTTCCCATGACTGCTTAATAGCTGTTGTGAATACATCAGCATCAGGAAAATCAATGTGTATCGGGTGTTTTGCTGGCATTGGTGCTTTTGCTAACTAATCTACAATTACCTATCCTTTTATAGCTTTCTGATCCACATAATGAATGTCAAATTCACTCAGAATCATGACCCATTTAGACAACCTGCCATTTAAAGTCACCTTACTTAGAAGATATTTGAGTGGATCGATCTTAGCCACAAGCTTTATTGTATGTGCTAGCATATAATGTCATAACTTTTAAGAACTTAACACTACCACTAAGCAAGGTTTTTCAATGAAGGTGTAATTTAGCTCATGACTTGTCAAAGTTTGACTAATGTAATAGATTGCTCCTTTCCTGAGTTGTCTTCCTATGCCAATAATGCTCCTAAGGACACTTCCATGGCAGAAATATACAATATGAGTGGTGCACCTTGCATTGGTGGAATCAATATTGGTGTATTCATTAGGTATTGCTTTACCTGACCAAACCCTGCTTCACATTTATCCTCCCATTTAAATGGAACATTCTTGTGTAAGAGATGGGTAAATGGTAAACTTTTATCTACCAGTTGGGCAATAAATCTTCGGATGGATTGTAACTGTCCCTGCAAATATCGTAGTTGACTAATGTTCCTTGGTGGTGGCATATCAAGAATTGCTTTTACCTTAGCTGGATCCACCTCAATTCCATTTTTTGATACAATATAACCCAATAGCTTTCCAGATTTTACTCCAAAGAAACATTTCTTTGGATTAAGTCTCACTTTGAATTGTTCCATTCTTTTGAAAATTTTAGATAAGATAGCTGTGTGTCCTTCCTTGGTGTTAGATTTGGTGAGGAGATCATCAATGTAATCCTCCATGAATGTATGCATCATATCATGAAAAGTCATTGTCATTGTACGTTGGTATGTAGCTCCCGCATTCTTCAACCCAAATGGCATTACGTTCCAACAATAGGTACCCCAAGGGCATGTGAATGTTATTTTATCCTGATCCTCTGGTGCAATCTTTATCTGGTTGTATCCTGAAAATCCATCCATTAATGAATACATCGCATGGCCAGCAATCAAATCAACAATCATATCTATGTTTGACAAAGGGAAATCGTCCTTAGGACATGCCTTGTTCAAATCTCTAAAATCTATACAAATTTTGATTCTTTCGTCTGGCTTTGAAACAAGTACGATATTGGAGATCCATTCTACATAATCAATAGACCGAATGAATCCAACATCTAAAAGCTTCTTTAACTCCTCTTTAACCAATAATGCAACATGTGGGTGCATTTTTTTGAGTTTCTGCTTCACAGGTTTTTCCCCTAGCATGATAGATAGATGATGCATGATCAGATCTGGATCTAATCCAGGCATATCTGCATAGGACCATGCAAAACTAATTTGATTGTTCTTGAGAAATTATGCGAGTCCTGGTATTTCCTCTTCTGTTAGAGATGCAGCAAGTTGCAAGACTTTGGTTTGTTTCGTAGTACCTATATTGAGTGCCTCTGTTGATTCTATTAGAATAGAAGACCTTTCCTGGTAATGTTCCGGGAGAGTGTCAAGTTTCCCATCCTCTAGTGCCTTTGGAAGGTTTTCACTATTGGATATGCTTTTTATTTTTCTCTTTTCTTGATCTAATACTGCCTTTGTTAGGTTTTCACCATTAGATCTTTTATTTATGTTATTTATTTCATAGCTAAGAAACTTGGCACTTTACTATCGAAAAATCTGATCTTGTGATTCCCTGGTGGAACTTGTTTCCAGTTGGGATGAACAAAGGAATTTTATGATGGTTTTGTCATTTGAAAAAGTTGGGATATCAATGGGTGCAATTTGTTCCCAATCAATGAGTTTAGGATGGACCAAAGGAAATGGATCATTAGGATGAGTAAGGTCACTAGCCGTTAGTGTCATGATGCTATTATTAGCTTCACTATGGGAAAGATCTAGGATGGTATCCTCTTGTAGATGATTTATCTCACTTTGAATCAAATCGGTTTCACTTGAGTCATGATTGCTTTGTAGAACATAATCAAGTGGAGGCCTTGAGCTTTCCCCTTGTAAGAATGTGGGTGTGAATTTGTGTATGACATCCACCCTTTTGTCTGTCAAGAATGTATCATCAGAGACATCATCCCATTCATATTCATTGGAGTCAGTGTCAGAATTATTTGCTTGAATTCTCAGAATTGTTTCAACTAACTCCTCCTTACACATTCTTTGTACCACTTCTTCCTTTGCATCTTCACCATATCCTAACCCAGTTTTATCATTTGGGTGCATTGTTTTTAGTTGGATAGGTTGAACAATACCCTCTTTTCTCTTTTCGATAGGGCCATTTCCTTCATAACCTATTTGCTGCATGATCGCATAACCTTTTCCATATTGTTCTGTAGGTAACTTGACATGTTGTATTGATTCTTCTTCATCTTTGTAGAGCCAATCAAGGATAGCTCTATCTCCCATTTCATTTTATTTGATAAATACTCCATTAAACTTGGTGATGGGAACTAAAGCTAAGACTAAAGTTGTTGTAACCTGCTGTATGGATGTTGATGGTTGACCATGAGATCTTGGAGATATGGGTAGATTAGAGAGAGATAAAGAATATTCTCCTTCCCCATTATCTTTCAATTTTAGCTTGGCGCCAAAATTACTTATCATTTCTCATGCTTGCTCATTGTATTTGGAGGTAGACATGGCCAAAGCCTCTCTATTATGTGGGACAAATGTGTCCTGAGTTACTCTTAGGTTAGAGCAAGTTTGACTGCTAATGTGATTAGCAGGTATTGTTACTTCTTGTCCATCATATGGAAACTTCAAGCATTGATGATAAGTAGATCGAACAACTTGCATGTCATGGATCCATGGATGACCCAAGAGTATGTTACAGGATAGATTCCGATCTAGAACTTGACAAAAGGTATTCTTCACAATAGGTCCTACTTTGATTGGTAGCATGATGAGGCCTTTAGAAACTCTTTCATCATCACCGTATGCCTTGATTGTAATCTTCCTTTGTGGATCTATAGATTCTTCTGAATATCCCAAAGCAAGGACCAATTTCAAAGTACAAATGTTTAATCCGGCTCCCCCATCTATTAGGACAGGTCTAATTCAGGCTTTGTGAACCATAACCTCTAGGTAGAGTGATGAATTATGCGGATGGGTCATGGATGAGTCATCCTTCTTAGTAAAGGATAAACATGTGGACGAGGACAAGTGTCCCACCATGGCTTGAAATTTATTGATATCCAGATCAAGAGAGACAGTTGTATCAACAAGTGCCTTTTCCAGAATGTCCTTATGCGCAGGTGATAACTTTAAGAGCTCCAAGATAGAAATTTGGGCTGATGTTTTTCGTAATTGATCAACCAAATTGTATTGACTTGGAGGGGGAACTGTCACTTTAGATGAGCTTCCTTTTACAATGATTTTGGCTTGTCCTCTTGTCATAGCGTTGACTTCTCGATATTCCTGCTTACCTTTGATTTTGATAGCATTGATTTGTTGATCGTTCGTGTAAATATGATTGATAATGGTGTTGTGGACATAATTGACATTATTGCCCTTATCACCCGAGGATTCCCCTTTTTTATAATTGGGGAGAGGATCCTTGAACGCCTGATGGTCATCATTGGCATTATGTCCCTCAACCATAATGGTACGATTATCAATCAAATCCTGAACAACATTCTTTAACCCTTGGCAATTATTTGTCTTATGACCTTTACACCTATGATAATCACAAAAGTGTGAGTCATTCCATGATGGTGGTTTAACTTGAGGCTCAGAATCTCTTTGTGGTGGAAATGTAATAGCGTTTTGATTCAATAGTTCTTTAATAATGGATTCCAAAGATTGGCCCAAGGGAGTAATACTTCGTCGATTTGAAAAATATGAAGATCTAGGCACATTTTAATTTTGATTATTGCCAAAATTATTTCCATGATTGTTGGTCATATTCCCTTGATTGGAAACATTTCCTTGGGTACTAGAATTTCCACATTATTGCTATGTTGGACACCTGATACATTAAGAATGGTAGGCTTCACATTCACATTGTTAGCATCTACTACCCCATCATTCACAAAATTTTTATTTTGAGTCCAAAATCGTGACTTGTCATTGTTGTTACTATTGTTGTTGTTGTTGTTGTATGAATTTGAACCCTCTTTATTGATTTTCAGAACTCCACGCTTGACCAAGGCACCTTCAATAGTAATCGCGTTTTCAATCAATTTTTCAAATGATTGAGGATAGTGAAGATTTAGTCTGTAACTCATCTCTTGATTCAGACTATCGATAAATATCTCCATCTTTTCTGTTCTAGGAATAGGACGAGAGTATCTAGCAAACACCCTTCTCCACCTTTGTAAAAAAAGTGGTGAAAGATTCCCCTACCTTTTGTTTCACCTTACAAAGATCAAGCATGGTTATCTGGTGTTGGATGTTGTAGGAGTATTGTGATATAAATTTATTTATTAACCCCTCAAATGTTTTGATGGGGGGAGTCATCTTTGAAAGCCACTCCATGGATTGTCCACCTAGACTTTGTGGAAACAATCGCATTAAGTAGGTATCTTCATGAGCGAATTCTAAGCTCATATTTCGAAAATCCCTTACATGTTCAATGGGGTCAATTTTCCCATTATACCTATCAAATTTGGGGATTTCGCAATGTTTTGGAAAAGGAATCATTTGAAGACTCCTATCAAATGGATAAGGACATATATCATCCAAAACATACTTCTTTGTTGTACCCCCTTGGATTTCTTTCATTTGCATTTTTAATGCTTTTAACTATTGAGTAAGAGCATTAAAATCATTAAGAGGGGCTTCAAGATTTTCTTTAATCCCTTCCATGTCAAAATTGGCAGGTAGCTTAGCTCCTTGATTAGCTAATGAAAGGAAATATCTTTCCTTGTTTTGTTCTAAAATCCTTTCCATAAGAGTATGGAATTGGGGATCCTGCTCTGCTTCTTGGAGCTTTTCTTCTGTTATCTCTTCAGTATTTGAATTATGAAATGGATTCTCTTCCCTATCACTATTATCACCCATTTTTCTTATGGTACTTTCCCTTTCATCTCTTTCTATGTGCTTTCGAGATCTCGTGACTGCTTTCGAGATCTCGTGACAGCAGGCATAAGATTTTTAAAAATTTCTACTGACTTTGATCAAAAGAATGAAATAGTGCAATTTTGATAGATATGAAAGTCAAGATAGAATGAAGATTCTATGACTTATGAGATTTCTAATCTTTAGCTCGTGATACCCTGATTGAAAGGATGAAAATACTATTTGTGGGAATTAAACCAAAGATCAAAAATAAAGATGATTTTTCACTTTGTGAGGTTTGATCGTAGATTTGTAAAAATAAGGATTTGTGATAAATGCCTAATATGCTTGAATTCTCTATTGCAGAAATTGATTAGGATAATTAGATTATGCAATTGCAAGTTGGGGAATGTAAGAGGAACGAATATGTTGACTGTGATTATGCCTTTGAGAAAGGGCTCTTCTTTGAAAGAAATCTCATGAGTATAATGGTTCTATAGAATAATCGTCAGTGAAACCTCTAACAAAGTCATGATATCAATGACTAAAGGTCCTGTGTTCAAGCAAGACCTTTTGAATTTGGTATAAAAATTTCCTCTTTTTCAATAACTTCTTATAAACTGAGAGATTTCTTTAGCTTTCTAATCTTCCTCTCTAGGGACTTGTTGACAAAAGTTGTAGACTTCCAAGCCTTGAGCTTAGAAAAAGACTAGACTGAGATGATTGATTTCTAAATGTAAAAAAAATACCTAAGCTCAGAACACAGATGCATCGGAATAGAGCATGAATGTGCTAAAACGGAACACAGATACACCAAAATAGAGCACATATGTGTCAAAATAGAGCACAAATGTGCTGAAATAGAGCACAAATGCACCGAAATAGAGCACAAATTTTCCAAAATAGAGTAGAGATGCGCCAAAATAGAGCATAGATGCACCAAAATAGAGCACAGATGCGCCGAAACAGAGCACAAATGCTTTGAAACAGAGCACAGATGCGCCAAAACAGACTAGGGATGCACTAAGCTTACCAATTATTTTTCTAAGACATACATCTTTTGACAGTTTGATATTTTCAGATGATCTTAATCTGATTTAAATGTGAAAAACACAGCATACAGTAGCAGACAGTTGTTTTGTTAATCCTAAAATCTAAACAAAAAGTGTATGTTCTTGAGATTTTCATAGGTATTGAACAAGATAAGCAATTCAAACAAACTCACTCTTAGTTGTCAAATAGGTCATCATAGGAATCACAACCCACAGCTTAAAATCACTTCGACTCACATAGCCGTGTCACCCCCTAGAGGGCGCCTGTATTTTTGCCTTTTCTAGGTGCGTACTCAAGGTTATATTTCTTGATCCCTTGAGCAAAAAATCCATGGTGATTATATGGTGAGTGTCTTGGGGGAAGATTCTTCCCTCCCCTTGCACTGTGATTAAAATGATGTTTGGATACTAACATAGCTAGCTTTCTACACTATGGTTCATAGTAAAGGTTTCTGTTCGGCGTGGCAATAGATAAACTCCTTTAGGAGACCTCCCAATCTTTAGAAAAAAGATTTTGGGGATAGTTATTTTGCTCACTTCTGTTGAATATGGGTTTCCCCAAAACTCACTTTTGATTAGAGTGGGTTGGAAAACCTGGCTTTGGTTGTTCCCACTTAGGTCATTCCCGTAGGGTGAGTACTTTTTTCCACTACTACAGGCCTTCTAAAGGATGTAATAAAGCATGAATTGTGTAAAATGAAATAGGTAAGTCTGGTGTTCTGATCACCCAGTAAAGGGGAGAGCATATACCTATTACCCAACAATCACAACAAACAATTGGTTCAATTTTAAATCCAAATGACAATTTTCTATGCTAAGTGAAGATTTTGCTTCACAAAAAATATTGGATTCATTTTAACCAACATAAAATAAAGTTTGGTGACTATCCTAGGATTGATAAATTCTAGATTTTAAATATCTATCCTAGGATTTTTTCATTTTACTTTAAAACCAAATTGAAAAATTCTATCCTCGGATGGCGTCGGAATCATAATTTAATTTTTACAACCTCTGTATGTGCTAAAACATGCCATCAATGCACCAAAACAGTTAACAAATTTGCTAAATGATCAAATAGGGATGTGTGAAGACAGGTTGTCTATGCGCTAAAATAGTCCATGGATGCGCTAAAACAGTCCATGGATGGGCTAAAATAGTCCGAGGATGTGCTAAACAGAGGCTCTTATGCACTAAAGCACAACTCCAATCCACCACCTGTCAGAAAATTCTGCAATAAAAAGATTAAAAATGGGGGAATGCCCTACTATGGGTGCCAAAAATGTGTTGTTAGAATAACTAGATTAATTAGGAAAGTAAACTAACACACCAATGAAACATTAAATTGAATTAAACTAATTTAGAAAATACAAATGCAAAATCTAAAATGACCCCAGCTCCTTCAAATTCGTCCCATTGTCCTCTATCTCCAAGGATTTGATTAAAGTTACTAGCTCTCAGTTGTGTAAGAAACAACTTGTTGAAATGACAACTTAGGAGAACAAGATTGATTGAAAATGCATGTCCATTGCTAATGATTTAAACTATGAAATTGAACTTGAAATGCTATGATATTGCTAAAATGTTGATATGCTGATTTGAATGCAACTATAGTAACTACGTATGCAATCTAGGATGAAATCTACTTACAAGAAGGCTGTATTTATAGATTTTCGAAGGAAAGAATCTAGTTGGCAAGGATCAATGGTTGAAATTCAAACTTGTTAAGATGAATGGTGATAGATTAAGAAGTTGAGAGAAAGGTGGAAGGGTTGAGGGGAAAGTGGAAGAATGTTTTCAACCCACAAAACCATCCTCATTAAAAAATGGAAACAAATTGCCATTTGTCACCTCATTTATGAAAATTGGTTGAAAGTTGAGGATAATTGCTAATTAAATAAATAAATTTATTTAATTACATGTGACAATGAATTTAGAAGCTTCCACAATTAAATAATTACTATTTAATTATGTGTGAGAAGTGAAAAAGATGAGTAATTAAATATTTTACAATATTTAATTAAGAGAGATTAAATATAAAATATTTTATTTAAATGTGAAGTGAAGAATGAATATTCCATTATTTGAATTTAAATTTTCAAACTTAGAAATAAAATGATAATCAAATAAATAAATTATGAAATTTATTTAATTTAATTAAGAGGAAAATAACAATAATGAAATAAACTTATTTATTTAATTAAACTAGAAGAATTGGAAAAACGAACAATATAAATAAATAATTAAATTTATTTATATGTAGATGACTCTAGAATATTACTTAAATAATTTATATTTAATTAATTAATAGGTTTGATTAACCGTGACCATTTTTAGATGTGTACAGTACCAGTTAACCAAGAAGCTTCATCATCCACTTTATCCCTATATGTTGATCCATCACATCTTACCAAGTCAATTTCATTCAAACCACCATCATCCACTCCTAAGGTCGAGATCCAAGACAAGGGTTATGGAGAATATTACATGAAGGCATCCTATTGTGTCAGTTAGTTGGTTCCACCCAAGGCATATGGCTTACCCATGGGAGATAGAAGATAGTCAGTAGTCACATTTCATGTTCCCCCTACAATGACTTTGACCAAATGGGGAGAGTTAAGTGAAAAAATTGTGGATCAAGGTGATTTTACCTCCTAGTTGTTCCAGGAAGACAATGAATACCCCTCGTCATCTATTCAAATAGCTAAGGATCAATATGGAAAAGGATTTAAGATGATGCAAAATGAAGGCTATGACAGGTATAGTGGGTTAGGACTACATCAAAATGGAAGGATGAAACCGATCATTGTCTCACCATGACCGAAATACCTAGGGCTAGGGTTTCAACCACTTAGAATTGGTTTTCCTAGTACTTCATCACCATTTCAAGAGGAAGTGAGTGCTTATGCAGACATTGAGATATCTCAAAAACCACTTCCACCAGTTTATGATGAATCTCCCGACTCAAGTGATTGTGAATGGGATTCCCTTTCCTCTACTAGTACCATGAACCTAGATAATCTATTTGGAAAATTGGATCTAATGATAAAACTCGTACCAAAGCCATATAGTTCCCATCATAGGAAGTCCTTGTCCAAAGAAGAATAGCTTAAGCACTATTATTGGGAAACCCTTGATCATGCATCTTGGGCACCTGACAAACCATCTTCTGACGACTTATCCCTTGCAATATTCCAACATCAAAGTTTATCTATCCATAGGAAAAAGAACAAGAAGGAGTTAGTCCAAATATTTTATGACCATGTCAACCACTCTATATTAACCTTTTCGGCTTCCACTGTTGATAACTCTGATGATGACATACATCTCATATATCCCAAACTTATGGACTGGGATCAATAAGGTACACCCATCTTAGACACATTCAAGAACGATGAAGCAATAACTAAGTTCATGGGACTTCGAGAAGGCATACCAAGAGGGGATCATAAAGTTGGTTTTACCATAGACTTGGATGAAAAATAATATTTTGGGGAGCCTATTTACATCTCTAGTTGCAAAAATGAAAATAAAAATAAAAATGATGAAAATGAGAAAAATGACAAGTCCCTAGGTGAAAACCGAAAGGCGCCTTTGGACGAAGAAACAATCAAAATAAAGGACATATCCAAGGGCGAAAACCTCTCTGAGGTGCCCAAGAATGGAGGTTTAAATATTCTCCTAGGTTGAATAGGAAAAGTCACCAATGCTAGTAAAAGAGTCTGTTGAAGTCAACATAAATACAAAAGAAAACCCTTAGAACATATACTTGGCAGCATCATTGATAGAGACAGAACAACTTGAGTTTAAGGATTTCTTCACAAAGAGACAGATAGAATTTGCATGGTCATATGCTGACATGCCTATATTGGATCTAGACCTAATATTGCACCATCTACCATTACAACTAGGTATTAAGCTAGTCAAATATAAGTTAAGGAAAATGCATCCACAGATTGCTCTACTGGTCAAAGCAGACCTTAAGAAACTCTTGGATGTCAGATTTATAAGAACCATAGACTATGCAGACAAGATTTCAAATCTTGTACCAATGACTAAACCAACTAGGGGCATCCACATTTGCATAGACTTTAGAGACATCAATAAGGCATGTCCTAAGGATGAATTCCCTTTGCCGAACATAGACATAATAGTAGATCTTACAATAGGATATGAGATGCTATCCCTCATGGATGGTTTCTCTAGATATAACCAAATCAAAACCGTAGTTGAAGACCAACACAAGACAACTTTCATGTGTCCATGGCGGACATACTATTGGAATGTTATGCCTTTTGGGCTTAAGAACGTAGGAGCTGCCTATCAATGAGCAATGAATACTATTTTCCATGACTTTGTACATACTCTCATGGAAGATTATGTAGATGACATTATAGCTAAGTCAGAAACAAGGGTAGATCATTTGAAGGTTCTAGACAAGATATTCCAGAGGCTAGAGAATTAGAACGTCAGACTAAATCCAAAGAAATGTGTCTTTGGAGTGAAATAAGGGAAACTTCTAAGGTATATCATTTCCAGAAGAGGCATTGAAGTAGATCCAGAGAGGGTAAGAGCTAGCATAGAAATGCCTCCTCTAATCAGTATTGGTCAACTAAGAACACTACAGGGAAAATTATAGTCTATCAGACATTTCATTGTACAACTAGCAGACAAAATACACCCATTTCAACATTTACTCAAGAAAGGAGTACCATTTGTGTGGACACCTAAATTTCAGGAAGCTTTCTAAAAAATCAAGAATTATTTTCTCACTCCACCTGTCTTAATGCCACCTACAACTGGAAAACCATTGATACTATACATTTTAGCAACTCAGTCAGCATTAGGAGCTCTTCTTGCACAAAAAAATGATCAAGGTCATGAATGAGTAGTGTATTACATCAGTCATACCTTCGTGGGATATGAATTAAATTAAAGAAACATAGAACATGCTTGTCTTGCGGTAGTATTTGCTACTCAAAAAATTCAGCACTATATGCTAAATTGCCAAATAATGTTAGTCGTGAAGATTGATCCCCTCAAATATCTCCTAAGTAAAGCAACATTAACAGACTGATTGGCTAAATGGGTTATGATACTTAGAGAGTATGACATCCAATATGTAGAGAGGAAGTCTATAAAAGGAGAGGTGATTGCAGGTCAGTTAGCAGATGCACCTATGAATGCAGACCATCCTTTAGTGGTGGATTTTCTTGATGAATTTATCTTCATAGTTGACACTAGAACCGAATGGAAATTATACTTTGACAGGTCACATACAAATAGTAGTTCAGAAGAAGGTATCTTATTTGTTACACCTCAAGGCAATACCATTCCTAAATAATTCAGGATTTCTTTCCCTTGTACCAACAACATAGTAGAGTATGAAGCCTTAGTGATAGGATTAAGAATGGCAGCCCAATAGAAGATTAAGAGTCTACATGTTTTTGGCAATTCTCAGCTTGTAGTCCGAATAGTAAATGATGATTATGAGACTAAGGATTAGAAAATTTCCCCATACAAGCACATGGTTGATAGTTTCAAGTAGTACTTTGATGACATTACCTTTCAAAAGATACCGCATATTCAAAATAGGGTTGTAGATGCTACGACAACCATGGGTTTCTTATTAGATATTTCAAGCAATGTGCCTAATTTTGAGTTTTTGGTTGAACACTTGTTGGTCCCTGCCTATGATGTCCCCAATTTTGCAATGGTGTGTACGATTGTTGGTCCTACTTTCCCTTGGTACAAAGATGTATTCGACTATCTAAATGACCAAACCTTACCTCTAGACTTGTCAAACAACCAATGCAAAACCTTTATCCATAAGTCAGCTAAGTACACAATCATTGGAGATACCCTGTATAGACGCACCTTAGATAATGCCCTAATGAGATGTCTCGATGCTGAAGAAGCACAAACAACTTTGTGAGCGGTGCACGAGGGTATATGTGGATCCCATTCGAGTGGTCCTACTTTAGCCCATAAGATTACGAGATTAGGTTATTATTGGCCTATAATGGAAAAAGACTCATATATCTTTGTAGAGAAATGTAGATAGTGTTAGATACATGAAGATTTGATAAGAGCACCAGCATAGGAGCTTTGTTTGATTACATCACCATGGCCCTTTTCCCAATGGGGACTTGACCTCATAGGTAAGATACATCCTCCATCATCCAATGGCCATAAATTCATCATAACCGCCATTGAATACTTCACCAAATGGATTGAAGCTATTCCCATGACCTAAATCACCGACACATATATATCCAAGTTTATCTTAAAATATATCATTTGTCAATATGGTGTACCCCAATCCATTATCATAGACAATGGCTGCCCATTCAAAAACCAAGAAGTATGCCATCTATGTGAAGAGTTCCATATCAAACATCATTTTTCCACCCCATATCACCCACAAGGTAATGGCCAAGCTGAGGCATCTAATATAACCATTTTTAGAATCCTAAAAAAGACTGTCAATGATGTTGGTCATGACTGGCACCTACAACTAAATCCTACCTTATGGGCTTACTGCACAAGCATCCGTACTCCCACTGGAACCACTCCCTACTCCCTAGTATTTGTGTCCAAAGCTATCTTACCTATTGAAGTTAAAATTCCTTCCCTAAGCGTATCCTTGAAAGGTCACATTGATGATGAAGAATATTGTGTATCTAGCTTACAAGAGTTAGAATTACTAGATGAACAAAGACAAAAAGCACTAGACCATTTGCAAGCATATCAGAATCATCTTTGTCGTAGCTATAATAGGAAATTTCTAAATAGACATTTTGACATTGGTGACTTGGTTTTAATGGAGAATCCCAATAATCAAGCTAAATGGGAAAAGGCAGGTAAGTTTGAAACTAGCTGGTTAGGGCCTTATATTGTCACAAAAGCTTTTGGATCAAAAGTGTACCAACTCTCTACCCCTGAAGGAGAGCCACTTTTGTCACCAATTAACAACCTTCATCTGAAGAGGTTCTATGTGTAGCTTTTGAGAGTCTTTGTCTTAATCAATAAAATAACAAAAAAAATTGAAAAACCGAAAAAATGGTTACCTTGATGAAAACCTAGCAAACATGCGTCTTTGTAACACCAATAAATTTGAAAAAATCAACAAAAATGTAAAGAGAAATAATTTTTCCAATAGTGAAAACCTCTTTGGTGGTGCTATGGATAAGTACATGGTGAAAACCTGGCAAATAGGCGCCATGTGTAGTCAAACTCGCTCTTTCATCTACCATCATTCCAATCAGACTTTTTCACCATCCCTCATAATAAATGGTTGTCCTATCCACTTCTTGGAACGGTTGACATCAAAGTCCATTCCATCACATTCCCCACTCCATCTCACATGTCATATTCCCGATTGGGGGGAAATCCTTGTTCCGTGCCATGAGGACCTTGTAGATAGCATTACACCATCAAAAAATATCCTGAAAAAATCCAAAAACATTAGAAAACTTCAAAAAATAAAATAAAATCAAAACATGTCAGAAAATCCCAAAAACAGAGTCAAGTTAATCATGTTAAGTCAGTCGTGGACATAGTTGAACTACACTGCCTCTACGACTGGACGTAGGCAACGCCATCTGTCGATGTGCCCTCGAGGCATTAGGTCTGTTTGTCTAGGTTTTTCATGTATCACACACATTAAAATCATGACTCTTTGTACATTCAAAGTCATTGGTCATGTCAAACTATGAGGTCTCTATGTGTACAATGTAGGCCAAGCTAATCAATCGATGAGCCCCCGAGACCGCACTAGGTAAGTCTAATAGGGTTTATCATATTCACATTTTCTATCACACATGTTCCATATCATCAGCTTAAGTACATATCTTTAGTCAGTTATGTCAGTTAATGTTTGGTCGAACTATGAGGTTTCTACGTGTACAACGTAGGCAAGGATAATCAATCGATGAGCCCCCGAGGCCATAGTAGGTTAGTCCTTTAGGGAATATCATCTCAAGTCATACACTGCCAACACACACAGAATCAAATCAGTCAAGGAATCAAAACAAGTCATGCATCAACAAGGCAAACATCTCAAAATTGTCATCAAGTCAATATCAAACACATTGTCAAAGCGATCAACTTATGTCTTAGCAAGATATGTCTTTCTTGTCAACAAACATTATCAAATTATCATAGCCTCATGTAGCTTGTCACATCAACGTCATCAGGCTCCAACATATTATACGACATGTGTCTTTCTGAAACTAGGATTTGTCATGCCTTACACAGATAGTCACCAAGTCGAAACCAAACTCAATGTCTTATGCGGTATGTGTCATCCCTCACATTATGCTATGTCAAACATCAAACAATCAAACAATCCCACAAGATCAAGTTTTGGCGAATACTTTTATTTGGCTTTATGACTTCATATCTTATTTTCTCTTATATTTCTATTGATTGGTAAATTAAGTCTGATTACTAGCTTTCTCAAGGATGTCCCTTGAAGGATTTAGAGAAGCAAGGATGTCTCAAAACTCTTTTTCTTTGGTTGTTGTCTATCAACTATCTTTTTAACTTTGGTTTTTGAGTCATGTTACTAGTTTTCTCAAGGATGTCCTATCAAGGATTTGGAGGAGCAATGACGTCTCATGACCTATCTTTTATTTGTTTGTTGTTTGTGGTTTGTCAAGACAAAAAGACTAGGGAAATCTTGTCCTTAGTATGAGTTAAGACACTCCTTGTCTATGACTGCCTGTTTTTCACAGATGGATGACTTTGTACACTATGGTTTATCTCATATCATGGTTTGTACTATCCATTTGTGTCATGTCTCACCCAATGATGATAAAAAATGAAAGCTTAGCATATATGGCAAAATATCAAAGATCATATGTTCTTCAAACAACCTTTCTTGTTTCTTACTAACATTTTGAATTATCCACACTAACATTTCTTTTTTTTTGCATCTTCACCACCATTATCTATCCATTTCGAGAGCATACTCATGTTCTTCAAACCCACCTATCCTCTTGAGGGGGAATACCACTACCTCCTCATCATTCTCCCTTTCACTGGGGCATATCTTTTTTTCAATCTCTTTGACACAATGCGATAAACAACATTGTATCAAAGAGGGGCAAACTGTAGACAACGAAAATTGGTCTAGGCCTGCGAGTACCACTTTCGACATAATTTTCTATTATCCATGGTCATGATTAAATAATTTTAATTGTTTAATTACCTTTCTAACACATTTCCTCTATTAATTAAATACCCTTTTTAATTAATTCATTATGACCTTTATTCAACTTGATTAATTAAATAAATCATATTTATTTAATTATGTCGCTAACTAATTAATTCTTCTTTCTAAATTAAATAATTTATTATTTAATTATTCAATTAATATTTTTCAATAGTCAATTAAATAAATTATATCATTTATTTAATTAAATTAAATGTTTGATTTTTTGAATGTTGAATTAAATTAACTTTTAATTCATTATTAATTCTTTATGTCACATTCTTCTATCGTTCAGTTGACTAATCATTCACTCGCCTTTTGACTCCAAATCTATTTTAAATCCACCAGTTATCTCCAAATTCAATATCTGATCGTCTCTGCGAGAGGACTCTTTGTCACAACTAGTCAGTTAACTAGTTCTAACTCATATGCATGAATGTGTTTATTAATTAAATATCTTTATTTAATTAATTAATTCATGTGTGCATTCAAACTCTTTATTCTTCGAGTTCTAACTTTGTCTTTGTCATTCAAAGTCTATTTCTTCTATTTTTGAAGACTCTTAACTGAAGATTAAATTGTTTATTTAATCTAGAACTCGTGTTATTTCTATTTTCGAACAATCTTGACACAAGATTAAGTTATTGTTTTAATTTAATCTTTATCTTGTAGACTTTTCTAACTCACTTTCTAAATGACACAAAACTCACATCGCATGACATTCATCAATCTCATCCGTCAATCTCTCTTTTGAATCTGAGCCGATCATTCAAAAATCCAAAATCTATAAAATGGCCTATCATTATTGTTATTCCTCCTCCCAAAATCAATACTTTTGAGAAGAAACTTAATCTTCGATATTTTGCTTAGACATTCAACAAGGTTATGCTTGCATCAATACTAAAATCTGAGGGCAAGAATACCGATACAGTAGAATGGAGAAGGATAATTGAGATAATTTGAAGAAGTGGATGCATATTTAGTGAGATATTTTTAGTTATTATTTTTTTTTTTTATGTTCATTTACTCGTTCTTTGTTGTTTTTATTTAGATTATTTGTTAGATTTTATCATCTTAATCCGTGCAGCAAATTCTCCTAAAAATCCACGTTACAAGTCCCAATGTGTTTCTTGATGTGGATTTTCTTAAGGCAGTGGCCGCAAGGTATGATCCTATCACATGGGTGGTCAGGGAAAATGATGGAAGGTTTCTACTGAGTATTAACAGAGAGGAAATTCCATAGGTTTTTGATTTGCCTAAACCCAGTGAATTTTTATTCCCTATTGAGCTTGAAAAGATGAAGCAGGAATATCAGGCATTTAAACCTCTTTTTAGAGTTAAGATGATCCCACCTCATTTGGCTAGGGCAAGAGGTTCAATATTTCATATCAACCCTAGTGATAAGGAGCCTTTCAGATGAGACATTTTTTGCTAAACACTTCTTGGCTACTTTCTATTGATTATGCCAAATATTAGAACTCTTGCCCTTAGCTCCACATTAGAACTAATTGAGGAGCTAGAGTGCTCTGTTGATCCAACAAAGAAACATTTAATGAACAAAATTGTAGAGCTATAGGATTATTTGAAATACATTGAGGAGAAGGCAACATTGAGGCAAAAGGAAAATTTCACCACAGTTTTGTAGCATTTAAATGAAAAGGTTGATAATACATTTCCAGGTGTATATTATTCTTATTTTTTATTAGTGGGTGCAATAAAGAATTTAGAAAGGGATCGGGAAGTAGCAATACCATTGATTAAGAAATTGATCCCTAGGGCCAATGACTTGGATGTGATGTATAAAGCCTCAAGATTTGGTGTAAATAATAGGCCATAGTCATTGAGACCTACTAAAGTATTGGTTAAATCATTGCAAGGTTTTCAGGCCTTACTAGATGACTTGAGTAGGAAAATAGAGGAATTGGTGAAGAATTTTGATGATTGGAGTGTGTTAGTGTAATTAAATAAAATAATTATTACACTAGCATAAGTTAACTTAGGTATTAATTAATCATATTAGTCCTAGGTTACTTTTTATCATTTAATAAAGTTGTTGAGATAAGATTCCCTTCTAGAAGATGAGTTGTCTTTTCTAGAACTTATCTCCATTTTGTTATCATTCCCTAGGTAGTTAGTTAGGGTTTCATGTTGTCACATGTAGTGTGATTTGAACACTTGGCAACATCTTATGCATTTTAGGTTTTGCTCTTGCCTATATAATCAGGCATATGTACTCTTTGTAATTCATTCTGTATATCAATCAGATAATCTCTATTTGCATGCCCTTAGTTGCAATACTTTCTATGTGGTTGAATTTCTTCTTAGCAGGTCCTTTGAAGTGTGCACAACTTCATTGGATGATTCAACATCCATTATTCCAACATGGTATCAGATCCATTCCATTGAAGGTTCATCCCAGTATCAAGAAAGTTGGGCTATAGAGATTCTTGCAGGCTTGAAGGTTTTCTTTGCTGGCTAGTTGGTTCTACCTGGGGACCAAGCTATTTTCCGGTGCAGATCAGGCTCTATCCGACCTCTCCATTGCGCTCAGAAGGCCTCAAAACCTATAGATCGCCTGCCCATTCATCCGATTTGGACATATTTCATTCGGGAGCCATTTGAGGTATCTAAGGTTTTTTGCATTTTTGTACGATCCGTACAATTTTTGCAGAAATAAAATATCTCCTTTCAGTCCTCCATTATGGAAATGTTTTTTTTAGTCATTGGGCATTTTTTATTTCAAAAAATGGGCTATTTTTCCTATAGTTCTGACAAAAATTTAAAATACGGGCGACCTGGTATTTTATTGACAGTCGGCATAATCATATTTTCTGCGGTAGAATATTATGGGGTTTAATTTTTTACTCCACCGACATTTGATTTGATTTGATAAATCATTGGTTTTATCCTTCAGTTAGCATGAAATTCTTTTCAGTCAACATTTAAATACATTTTTGAATTGCCCATAGGCATTATTCAAAAAAAGTGTCGGCCATTTAAAAGTTTGCAGGGAGGGTACAGGGACCCGTCCCATCACTGATCGCCAGGCATCCTTCCGTCGGCCCACTCACTGCTCATCGAAGCCTTTCCGACAAGCTGCCGATGCTGTCTTCCACCCAGCCCCAGTCACCTAGAGATCTGAGGGCTCCGCTAAGTTCCCAGTGGCACCTCCACCTGGTTCCGACCACGCCACCTCGCTTCGCTAGTCCGCAGCTCTGACGCCACCCGATCCTAGGGTGCTTTTCTTTTTTTTGCAGGACTTAGCCTATGGTCCTATCAACGACCAAGGGCTTCATTTTTTTTTGCCCAAGGTGCTTGTTTTTTTGCACCTGTTTAGCCTACAGGCCCTAATAGGGTAGGTTTTTTTCTGAGGGGCATCATTTCTCGCCAGGCTATCAAAAATTGCCAAATGAGATACCATTGGAAAGAGAATTCAGAGTACTATTCAATGGTGCCCTCTATTTTCCAGATTTTTTTTGCTATAAAAATCTACAATCAACTGAAGTCAACCCTTCATTTTGGACATAAAGGCTCATATCTTTGCAATCGTTGATTAAAATTCAATGATTCTAGTGGCATCAGGAAGGTAATTCAGAGCTCTTTTCATCCATCCATTCACTTTGATTAGTTTCAGCTCCAAGTACTCTTGCATTGGTTTTGTTCAATTTGGTGCATTTGTTCAATAACTTGGATATCCTAAAGCTTGGGAAAAAAAAAAATTTGGTTGCATCACTTCAGTTGCGTATCAATTTTGGAAGTTTCTATTTGTCGCTGAAGGTCATTGTCTTTGTAATTTTGGAGAAATTTGTTTGTACATTATGGGGCTTGCATATTATCCTTCTTTGACTATGTTACACACGGGAAACTATAAACAATGGCGAGATGGGATCATACACCATCTCGAATCACTTGCATTATTGCCACATTTGTATGGTATAGTTCCCTATCCAAGTCAAGGTGTTCAAAAATTTGCTTGGAGTTGCAACAGATATAATGTTTTAGAGGTGATTGCAATGCAAGTTGATTGTGATATTTTGAGTTCTATTGATCATTGTGATTGTCCTCACATCCTTTGGACTAAGCTTTGGGAGATATATGGAGATTCAGATACTCCACCCTTCCTCGATGATCAGGTTTCAGCATGTCAGGTTTCAGATCAAGTACCTCATGATGATATTGCTATGCAGGAGGTTGTTTGTTTGGATTGCCTTGAATCTTCCGAAGAGGTTGACAAGGTTGCTTCAGATGATCCTTCTTCTCCATCAGAGACTATTGGTATCCCTTCACATTCAGTGATTCCTTGTCCAGAGTCATTGATTGAGGTTTCCATCATCATCATTCATCAGGACACATGCAGTTTTCCAGACTTGACATCAAAGGATGGCTTTATTTCAAGTATCATTGACTTGGCTACTTCTATAGGTTTGGAGGAAATTCTTGAGGGGATATCACTCCTCTATTCAGATATTTCATTTATGAGACTTCCTCCATCTTCATCTGAGTTTCTTCCGCACCCACCATTGGTTTGGCTTCAATCTTATCTTAGTGGTTTTGAAGACACTTCATTATGGGGGGGCAATCAAGTCTCCATCTATTCCTTCAATGGAAGGACCATCACCTTGCAGTCTTTGGATCATGTTCAACATCAGTTTCCGCATCATCCTGATTTGTCACCTTTTACATTGATTGGGTATGTACCTGAGTGGGTTGTGGCATCTTCATCTTCATCAGGCAAGGAGACACATGAGCAGCTTTCAAAGACATCATTTGCATCCATATTAATCCTTCCTTCCTTCAATTCCTATCCGGAATGGGAATCTACCCTGCATCTCTACATGGTTTTGTTTCTTCCGAAAGGGAGACAAGTTGTTTGTCGACATTGGATCATGTTTTGTCTATATACACTTACCATTCTTGTAGGTGATCACATGTTCTGGGGGGGCTATATAGTCTCTCTATTTTCCTCCTATGGGGGACTTTTTATTATATTGTATCCATGTGGTGATTGTTGTCCTTGGGGGGATGATGTTGAGTCCTCGAATCATCACCTATCTGCATTTCATCTCCTTTTTTGGAGAGGGGTTTTCTTCCCACTGGGTTTTTACTCTTTTCTCTATTTATGGGAGATTAGTTGCATTTTTCATCTTATGTACATTGGTACCTAAAATGGCCATCAGTTGGGACCCATCATCATCATGCATAATCATTGCATTTTCATTTCCTCCCTAAGTTGCACTTATGGGGGGGTGTTAGTGTAATTAATTAATTAATTATTACACTAGCATAAGTTAACTTAGGTATTAATTAATCATATTAGTCCTAGGTTACTTTTTATCATTTAATAAAGTTGTTGAGATAAGATTCCCTTCTAGAAGATGAGTTGTCTTTTCTAGAACTTATCTCCATCTTGTTATCATTCCCTAGGTAGTTAGTTAGGGTTTCATGTTGTCACATGTAATGTGATTTGAACACTTGGCAACATCTTATGCATTTTAGGTTTTGCTCTTGCCTATATAATTAGGCATATGTACTCTTTGTAATTTATTTTGTATATCAATCAGATAATCTCTATTTGCATGCCCTTAGTTGCAACACTTTCTGTGTGGTTGAATTTCTTCTTGGTAGGTCCTTTGAAGTGTGCACAGCTTCATTGGATGATTCAACATCCATTATTCCAACATAGTGATACATTGCTGCCTAATATAATTGATGAGAAGGGTACTATCAGGTCTCTTCAATAGTGGAGGGATCAGGCTAATAGAGTCATTGAAGCCCAAATTTCTTTAATTTTTGATGACTTGGATTTTGATCTACTAGTGAGATGCATGGACAAGATCATGAGCACCAGTTCATTTCTAGAATATTTTGAGAATAAAGAAAACTAGGTGGTAATTAAATATACACCCTATAGTGCCAAGGTGGATGAGGTAATCAATTTCAATTCGCCAAGTGATCAATAATATTAGTGGTGGGTGGATACATATTTGACTGAGGAAGAGTAAAAGTAGGAGTAACTTCTAACAGTTAATTAATTGACTGTTGCAGTCATAACAATTTCAAATTGTATTTTGTGGTGATAGTTTAAAGGTGTGTGCTCTTAAAGATTCGTTGCTATGTCAAACCATCCTCAACAGAAAAAAATGGGAAGAAACAAGAATATTCTTTAGGTGAATGTCTATTGTAATTGAATTTTGAAATGTCCCAAAGCGGTCCAATTGGCTGGTGACATGTGTACTTTCTGGCCTAATGCTTGTTTGCTCCATTTTCTATAAGAAGGATTTCAAGGCCAGAAGTACAGGGTTAGCAAGTTAGAAATTTTTGGTTGATTCTAGGTGAAGTTGCGGAGAAAATTGTAAAGTCTGGTAGTTACAGAGAAAATGAAAATTAGGTTTTGAATTGTTTTTTTATAGGTTTTTAATTCATGAAGATATAATGTTGTATAATAGTACTAGCATTTGAATCAGAGTGATAAATTCAAGATCATTTCTATCCTGTGTACAAGAATATTTGGATTTTGAATAAAGTGATCAAGGGTTATTTTGTTCATCTCATTATTGTGACATGTGCAATTCTTATTTTAGCTTTAATTCAAGGAATTAATTAAAATGCTTAAATGATATTGTAGGTTGATATGTTTTGTACAAGGATCTAATAAGTAGTATTGAGTTAGGGTTACATATTGGTGATACTGTAAGGTAGTCTTATCAAAGATATTATATGCTATGTGTTGAATTTGTTATAAACCCTTAGGTATTTGTGAATTTGACTCCCCCAATGGATAAGGCACTAATCTAAGTTGCATTTTCTCTTTGTGATTCAATATTTGTTTGTGTTCACCCTGAGCTTGCTACAAATTGAAAATAAATGAATCTTGTACTTTGAAGTATTGTTGTGACTATCTCACACTCCAAATGGTTGATATTATTGATGAACAACCAATTCTATTCAGTTTTATCCCATTTTGTTGAGCTATTGAGTGAGATTATTTGTTATTGTTAATCTTGTTTATGATTATGGTGTAGAGGTTGTAAACACATTAAGGGATCACCCTCTCGAGTCTTGTAGAGCCCAATGTGTAGGAGGTAATTAAAATCATTGTAACCTCATCTAGGTCCTTCGATATTCCCTTGATTGGAATTGGAAATTCCATAGGTAGATTAGAAGATCAACCTAGTTACACTAAAACAAACTAACAAAATGGTGACTCTACTAGGGAGTTAAATTACATAGTTCTTGTCAGTGTGTTGGTTGTCCATTTTGCATAGATTTTTCATCGAGTTTCTGTGATTTGAAGGTTGAGCCCATGGTTCTATGTTAAATTTTTCCATATCTTTTGTTATTCAAAGCATTTTGAGTCATTGGTGAAATACATTGTAACTTGTCAATACAAAGTTCCAAAGATCTTCTGAAGTCTTTGCACCAGTGTGTATCTTATTTTTAAGATTTAATATAAGTTGAAGGATCTTTTGGAAAAGTACCTAGAATGAAGAACACCAGGTTATTCATGAAGCATCATCTAGAAAAAAGATTGGAGAGTGAACTTCTTAAAATGAAGAAGAGAGATTGGATAAAGAACATACCAGAATCTAGTCAAGTTGCTCCCATGTCACAAAAACCTCTACATAAAGGTACAAGTAAGTCTTTACATCCTATCCCTGAAAATTTTGAAGAAGTGTCTAAAAGTTCAGAGTTAGATAGCTTTGTACTTTTTGATGCATTATTTAATACACCAAATCAAGAGGATGTAACATGTCAAAATAAAGGACCAATTAGTGTTCAATATTCTAAAAAGAGAAGAAATAGGAGTATAAGTTGAAGCCATCACAGAGAAAGCACCAGTGGTGTGCCTCCTCCTCCTGTTGAGGATGATGGAACTCCTTTATTGTCTAGACATGCACATGAAGAAGTGGACCTTATAGCTTTAAGTGATACATCGAGTTATGAAATGACCTTGCCTGACCCTAAGGATGTTTTTGGAGACATTGAATCTTTAAGGTGGGAGATCCAAAAAAAAGCTGAGATTGGGAGGAAAAGAGAAAAGGAAAGAGAAACAAAACTGATGCATGATGTGAATGAAAGAGATAGATTGACTGGACAGTTGGCAACAATGAAAGCCTTGAACCAAGAAAAACCTAAGCCAAGTGTTGAGGGTCCTATTGTATGTGAAATATTTGATAAGGAGATAAGGCCTACATCTAAAGTAGGTCCTGTAGTTCAAGTTGATACCTAGCCAAAAACCTCAAACCCTATGAAGCCTCAACCAAGTGATCCAAATCCTAAACCTGTTTTAGGCAAGGGAAAACAAAAGGCTGAGGGGATTAAAATAACTGACAGGGTGATTTCCCACCCTCCAAAGCCAGATTTTCTACCACATGTACCATCACAAGTTGAGAGTGCATTAGAAATGGTTAGAAAGGAAGGTGAGGCTCTTGCAAGGGAATTGGAGAGGACAAAAATTGAAGCTGCAAATGCAGAGATAAAAAGAAAAATAAGTTTCCTAAAGATGTCAAGGTTAGATGAGGCTACACAAGCTGCAACCTCATCAAATCACCAAGATTCCTCCAAACCTGGTCCTAAAACAAATTTGGATACCAACACAAGCAATTTTGGCCCAACAACCCATGCTACTAAGCATGTCAATCCAAGTTAGGGAGGTCCTAGAGTACAAAATATAGGAGTTGACACTGATTGTGAGAAGACCGAGGGGCCATTTCAAAGAAGACCTATATAGTTGGAAAGATATAATTAATTGTACTTTAATGCTATTCCAGGTTATCCAAATCCCATCTGAGATGATTTGAGAGAAAATATGAGTAAATTTTATGGTAATAATGCTATGACAATAGAAAAGCACTTGAAAGCTTTTATGGATATGTTAAATGAATATGAAGTGGAGCATGAGGATGTTGTGATGAAACTATTTGTACAATCCTTGGTAGAAGATGCAAGGGATTGGTACAAGGGTTTACCTAATGCTAGTATTTTTTCATGGGATGAATTTGAAAAATGTTTTAAGGAATAGTATGGTGATAAGACAAATGCTAGTTTCATGTTGAATGAATTCAACAATATCAAGAAGTCACTAAATGAGCTTGTAAAAAAAATAAAATTAAGTTTCAAAAGGAAATGTACAGATTGTTTTAGGTCTTGAGGCTTGATAATAATGTTTGTCTAACAACATATTTCAATGCTTTTGATTCAAAAATGGCATATCTCCTCAGAGATAAAGACCCTCGAACCATGAGAGATTATTTTAGGGTGGATAAATATTGAAAGTAATAGGTGAGCTTCTAGGAAATATGGCAGAAGAGAAGATCCTACACTCCTAAGGAATCCCAAGGACAAAGTTGAAAAGGTTTTCGACTCAAAGCCTAAAGATGAAGATAAATGGGATAAATTATTGAGAACTTTGAAGGACATAAAATATACCATTGCTAAGCAAGAAAAGGGTATAAGAAATGAGAAGCAACAATATAGTAAGAATGAAAGACCTCCAAGATTGCAAAATTACCCTTTTAATACAAACTAGAAAGATGGGAAACCAATCTTGCGCAACCAGAAGCCTAAACAGGATCAACATCCACCAGACCCCCTACAAAAGCATTAAGTAAATTTGGTAGAAGATAGACCATGGTGTGAGGTTTGTGAGCATCCACATAATCAAATTCATTGTGGTATTGCTCATTTACTTTCCATTGAGGGAACAAGACAGGAAGCTCAAGAGTTGTCTCCTGAAATTAAGTAGGATGAAGTGGATGTTTGTATGAACAAATCATATATTGATGAAACAAAATGTTCCTTTGGTGATGAGTCACATGGAATGGATATGAATAATCAGAGAAAAAGAAATGAAACATACCATCAACAAGTTTTCTCTAATGAGGAAGGTGATTTTGATCATATTACTTGCAACATGGAATAGGATGAAGATGCAGCGTCCCTAAGGAGACCATCAGAGGATGAGATTGCAAGATTGACCACAGAAATGGATGCTCAATTGAAACACTCATTTTAGTTGAGAAACAAGACTACTGGTGGTGAACAAGATAAGACAACTAGCTTATTTATCAAAGAACAAAATGATAAAAATAAGGATGTGAAAGTGGATAACAAGAAGGATGTTTTCAAGGTTAAAGAGGTTAAAACTGACAAGATTTGGTCGAAAAAGAATGAAATTCCAAAGCCCCAAGGAGATACAACTTCACCATTGGTGAAGACTAAAATGATCATAAAGTCTATTGAACCTATCTCAGAGGACAAGAAGCAGAAGACAAATGAGGGAAGCAATCAATAGGAGAAACCAAAAGATGATGAAGGTATGATGTTTGATTTTCCAAAATATATGCCAGTAGATATGTTACAATTGCTTTCTCAAGTTAAATTTTTTGTAGCTTTGATAGAAATTATGAGGATAGATGAACATAACGAAAAGGTACTAGCCTTAATCAAAGGTGTTTTTGTTACTACGGTTGAACAAGGTAGTTGTAAAAAATCAAAGGATGAAGAAGAAAGAAAAGAGAAAGAAATAGAGGGAATTGTGTCACAAATTCCCCCTGTATATTTAGGGAATTCTATTAATGTGTGTCTTGAAAACATAACCCCATTTTTCTTGAGTGTTATTATAAATGGGAAAAATTTGATGAATTGTATGATAGATTCAGGGGCATCAAACAATTTTATGCCAGTCAAGATCATGGAGGCAATGGGCCTGACATTGGATACCACTCAAGGTAAATTCTATGCAGTGGATTCAAGGGAAGTGTTAGTTATTGGTACTATTAGAGCATTACCTTATTAATTGACTCAGTATCCTGAGAAAGAATTAACCATGAGTGTGTTAGTTGCAGACATCCCACCACATTTTGGGATGCTATTGTTAAGAAAGTGGAGTGCATCAATGGGGGGTAGCATGCAGTGTGACTTGTCATTTGCCACTTTTTACATTGATGGAAAGGATGTCAACATTGAGAGAGAATTAAAAGTATCTCATATGATTGAGCATGACCCAACTGACAATATGACATGTTTTATTGACAATGGCATAAATGAGTTCAAAGTTGAAGAATTCCCTAGGAAGTGTGATAAGCCCACTGCACTGATTGACACGAAAGTAAAACAATTATCAAATAATGATGAATTTTGGACCATGTACTTTGATGGTGCAATTTCAAAAGAAGGATCAGGTGCACGTATTTTGTTAGTTTCACTGAGTGGAAATACATTTAAGTTTTCTTTCACTTTTCTATTTTCGTGCACTAATAATGTGGCAGAATATGAGGCATTGTTATTAGGGTTGAGATTAGCCAAAAAGCATGGGATTAAGAATCTCAAGATAATTGGAGATTCAGAGCTTGTGATTTCGTAGATTAGAGCTAAATACGCATCAAAGAATAAGAGATTGAGACAGTATAGGAATTTGTTTTGGGATGAGTTGGAAAATTTTGATGCATTTGGCCTAGATTGGGTGGAGAGAGGCAAAAACACAAAGGAAAATTTATTGGCAAACATAGCGCTAAAACCAAAAGATATAAATTTTGCATGGATTTCAAAGGTTGAAGTGAAAACTAGGCCATCAGTTCCTGATAATATTAAAAACTAGAGTTTTTTTGATGATGATGATGACATATTGAGATTCCTGAGATGTGTGGATGAGTATGAAATTCAAGAAATTGACTTTGGAGCTTTTGTAGAAACAACTGATGGTAAAGATACTGTATTTGGGAATGAGGTAATTTAGTTGAAAATAAATAAAATTCCTAAGGGTTTAGTTGTATTAGAAATAGTATTTGACAATCAGGATAGGACAAAGGCTAACAATACTGCTTCACATCTTGATGACTTGGAAGAAATAAATCTTGGAACAAAAGTGTCACCAAAAAAAGGTATACATTGGAAAGAAATTTCCACCAAAGGTGAGAAGAATACTTATTTACCTAGCGAGGAAGTTTAGACATATATTTTCATGGTCTTGTGATGATCTTAAATCATATAGGGAAGATCTATTCCAACATGAGATTCCCTTGAATGATGGTGCCAAACCATTTAGGCAAAAACAAAGGCCTATTAATCCTACCTTAGCCCCCAAAATGCAAGAAGAGTTGATGAAGCTAAGGGATGCAGGGATCATTAACCCAATTAGACATTCATCCTGGGTGTCAATATTGGTACCGGTAATAAATAAAAATGGAGACATTAGATTATGTGTATACTTGAGGAATTTGAATGTGTCTTCATTAAAAGAAAATTATCCACTACCAAACATGGAAGCCATGTTACAAAGGGTGACATCCTACAAATTGATGTCAATGATAGATAGTTTTTTTGTTACAACTAGGTCGTGGTCAAGGAATCTAAAAAATATAAGATAGCATTCACTACACCTTGGGGAACATATGTTTATGTGAGAATTCCTTTTGGTCTAACAAATGCAAGGGCTACTTTTCAAAGAGCCATGGATGTGGCATTTTTTGACTTTATTAATTTACTTTTGGTGATATACCAAGATGAATTGACAACATATTCCAAAAAAGAAGAGGAGCATTGTGAGCATCTTGAGAAGATATTTAACAGAGCATTGGAGTATGGTATTTCTTTGAATCCAAAGAAATGTGCATTTGGGGTAGGAGAAGGGAAATTTCTAGGACATATTGTTTCCAAGGAGGTTGTCAAAATTGATCCAGAAAGAGTAGCTACAATAGACAAAGTCCCATAACCCCGCACTGTTAAAGGTATACAATCATTCTTTGGGAAAATAAACTTTCTAACGAGATTTGTGACAAACTTTGTTGAGATAGTTCGCCCAATTTCAAAAATTCTTAAGAAGGGAGCTAAGGTTGAATGGGGAGAGGAGGCTACACAGTCCTTCCAAGACATCAAACAAGCAATAAAGGAGGCTCTTGTATTGAAAACCTCTGATTTTTCTAAGCCCTTATAGATCTTTTTGTTTTCTTCTTTCCATACAATTGCAGTTGTGTTGTTGCAAAATAATGCATAAAGTTTTGAACAACCTATTAATGGTGTTTTTATGCACTTCTCAACACAAGTAATACGTAGGTACATTACCTCTCTTGAAAGACAATCTTCCACAATCAAATTGCAGAACACTATCCCAAGGTCTCTCGAGTGTCAAGTCATGATGAGGCTTGGAATAAATCAGTTGTTAGATGTGATTTTATTGGAATCACAAGGCGGTCTTACATGGTCAAAGCTATAGGAGAATTGGGTCAATGAATGAAGTTTTGTGGATATGGAATTACTGCACCTTGCTACAGGTTTGGGCAACAGTCTTAGACTCCATGGCTTCGTCAGATTTGGCTTTACAATGTGCAACGAACCTTAACATAAGTTGTTTCTAAAAAAAAGGAAAAAAGGGTGAGGAAGAAGGATGGTTCCTGGACCTACAACTACCGATGAATAGTGATCATGGAGGTTCCTGCTGTGGATAGTTTCTTTAAACAAAATTTCACTTAATCTAAATTTTCACAATATCATGAAATCTATGCTATCTTCTAAGGACTGCAGATATTCATCTTTCATTCGCCATGGAAATGTGAATATAGATAAATTTTAATGAGCAGCAATGAAATTAAAGTCCAGCCTAACTTTACACAGTCATATACCATCAGCAAATGACCAAAAGTATGGACAAGGAAAGCATACACACAATAGTAATCTTTAAAACGAGAGACAACATATTAACTACCAGAGCTAATCTAAGGATACTAAAGAAGAAAAGTAACTTGAAGAAAAGTTATAACTAAAGGGAGAAGAATCATGAAACATATGGAGAAACCTAGAAATACACCAGAAAATGACTATATTTCTATTATAATTTATGCAGCATGCCTTTAAAACAACTCAACTCTCTTAAAATGAGAGGAGGAGAGCCCTATTTATAGTTTTCAAAAAACAAAATGAGTGGCCAACATTTGATTCTATTGTGTGGCCACGATTCACTTTAAAATAGGGTTTCACCTACCCCCAAATATATTACATTTATAAATTCATTCTTGTCTTTTCCCTGTTTCATCTTCTAGCGACAACACTGTAGCAATTTCATCCTCTAGCTATTTGCCCTTTGCTGTAGCTATTCTTTGAGGAATTCCTCATTGAGGACAGGGTTGCCTTCACACTTCTTTAGTGTTGCATACTCTACGAAGTTCAAGATCAGAGGTCAAAGCTTATCCATCTCCATGATGTCTGATCTTAGTGCTTGGTAGCTCCATTCTTGGGAATCACTGATGATTTTCTTCCAGTCCTCTTCATACTTGGCTGCATTATCCCTAAAAAGCTCTGACTGTGCGAAGGCACGGGCTGCAAAACTCATGAAGTCAATGGTGACTCCAACTGACATCCCATCTTCCATGGTTTTTAATAAGTGGGGCTTTATGTTCTTTGGATTCATCTCGACTGCGGGCGGCTCATACCCCGTTATCAATTTGATGTATGGAGAGCATTCTTCTCTAGAATCCCTAGCCCATTCGATGTCTGGTGCTATCCGCTCAATGATCTTCTTGAGCCTTTTCTTTCTGTGATTGAAATATCACTTCCAGACATCTACTAACCAGTGGTCTTCATCCTTGAAGGCTAGGTCCTTCTCCCAGACCTCACTTGGCAACACGAGTATGGCCTCGATCTTTGCATAGGTTTCCTTGTACTTTGTTGGGAACTCTTCAAAAATTTGTCTCATACCCTCAAGGGTCCTTTGCACTTTGAGGAACTTGTTTGCTGTCTGGACAAGCAAATTGATTCCCGTGTTTCCTATGTCTAAGACCTATCGGAACTATTTTTCTGTAGTCTTGTCCAAGTTTCTTCTCTTTTCTAACTTATTAATCTACTCTTGGCATAGCAGCTAAGGTGGAGCCAATGATGTGGTGGGTTGTTCATCCTGGGATGACCACTGCTGAATGTAGGCCATTAGATCAACCATTTACTCCTTGAGCTCCTCCTTTGAAATCTTATCCTACTAGATAAGGTGTACCACTGTGGTGGCCGACTCTTGGAGGTGATCGACCTTTTGCTCCCTCGTGGAAACACCCAAGTCAATGGTGGAAATGTTATAAATTATACCTTTCTCTCCAACCACCAGTGTCGCTATTTGCACTACCCTCGATCCTAATGCATCTATGGTTACCTTTGATCTAATATTTAGTTTCTTATTTTTCCTAGCGCTTATTTGTGCTCTGGCCAGAATGGCTTCCAGCCTTGCCTAGGGTCCTTTGTCATGGGAGTCTTTTGCTTTAGCTACCTCTGCAGCCAATCGGGTACTTGGGGTTCCTCGCTAGGTGGTTTACTTTGACTCCCACTATCCCCTATTTCAAGCTCAATAGTTCTAACCACATAAGCCTTCTCCTTAGTCCCCGCATCCTCTTTCTCCTCTTCAGAGTCTTGTCGAAGGGTTTCATGTCTAGTGGGGGACTTAGTATGCAACTGCTCTTTGGGTGGATCTTCTTTTTCAACATCCCCCTCTTCTTCATTCTGATTGTATTCATGCTCTTCGGGGCTCTCCCCTTGCTCATCCTCATGGGAGGATGCTTCCTTGTTGTGCTCTAGGGTCTAGTGATTCCCTTTAGTAGGAGACTTTCTGCCCTCTATCTCTTGAGCAGCAGTCTCTTCTTCTCTTGTGAGCCAGTCCTCGACTTCCCTATCCTCTATCTCCTTGAGCTACTTGTCCCATTCAAAATTGAGTTCTGGTTCATTTGATTCTCTTATAAAATCAGCATTTGGCTGCTCCCTACCCTCACTAGAGGGCTCATAAACCACCTTGTCTAGCTCACAGCATTCGAACAATGGATGTTCATGATACTCAAATTCTTCATCTTTCGGTGCCTTTGCAGCCTCTAGCTGTTGTCGCTCGAGCTCATCTGATATTTGCATTTTTGCCTCCATCTTTGGTGGTTTAGTTGAGGGGAGGGGTGATGGAGCATGGGCCATAGCCTGAGCTATTGCAGCCTGGACCATCGGGTTAGTGAGGATCCCCGAGAGCTCGGATGGCACATTTTGCATGTATCTCATCAAAGACTCCGGGAGACTAATGGCGGGCACCGTGGCAGTGGAAACAGAGGTCAAGGAGGGAGACATAGAAGAAAAGGAGACTAGCGAGGTCATGGTAGATGATGAATCTACCAGAATAATTTGCAAGATTGGAGAAGTGGAAGAAAGGTGGACGGAGATGTCCACCATAGGTGGGGAGGAAGTAGAAACTACAAGCGAATCTTGCGGGGTGGGGGAAACAATAGTAGTAGCAGTAGATGGGGACCCTGGTGATTTAAATCCTTCAACTCTGGTCTTATGGGGCACACCCTTGGTCATCGCAGTCATGCCTATGCCCCCATTTGATTTTCTCTTTTTCTTGGAAGGCTCATGGTTGGAAGCCTTGTGGGCATAGACCTTTGGTTTGGGAAACTATTCACTGGCCTGCTTCCTTTTCTTAGTCTTGACTGATGGTGGGGTTTTGGATGTTTCCTCAGTTGCAGTGATAGCCAGTCCACCTTTAGGACCACTTGGTTCACCTTCCAGTCCCTTAAATGTTAGGGCAACTCCTTGCTGCTTTAATTGGGCCACCTATTGGTTGACCCATGCTTTCATTCAGATCTCGATGGGCTTAGTGAGAATAGCGATGTGGTCGAGCTTTGGTTCATTCCAGTCAATTGCAAGTAGTGAAAAATTAGTGACGGCATCGTATCCTGGATCGATCACCATGTCTTCTTCGAGTTGGTCAGGAACCAGGCATAGGTTGATCCTTCTTACATAGATGGCGGTCATTCACATGTAGTGCCTCAACCGTACCTCAAGATCATCTTTGCAGTTGGCCAAAAAGTCTTCGACGTTGTGGAGGTGGGCATACTCTCATCCTAGCGCCTTCCTGATGTGTCTGTACAAGTCCATTCGAGGCTAGGTTGTATATTGACAGAATTTTTACTCAGCCAACTCCCTTTCTGAATACCCCACACACTGGGAGGTATGAATTTTGAACATTCCTTGGCCGAGCCCAATGGGGTAAGGCGGGCCCGCCAAATGCTTATCGCTCAAGATGCTATGAATATGTCATAGCTGTCGGGTCAGCTCCAATAGAATGATTCGGTCATTCGGGTACCAGGGTAGCTTATTTTGTCTTTCCATGAATCCCTTGGCACAGATGTATCTGAACTTCGAGAATTGTATATAAAGGAAGGCATACTGCCTGAGGAGGGCTCTGGCACTATGAGAAACTCTCCTTTGAAAGTCACCCCTGAGAGACTGAATGATGTGGGTGATGGTTGCATCATTCACACAATAGTAATCCCTTTTGAAATTTCTAAGCTATAGCTGAGTGTATATATCGTAAGGCTTGAGTTCCACCCCTGATGGGTCTCTGGGTACCACCACCAATCCCTGATAATGTTGTCGATCAGTGAGGGAATACAACAAGTAGGAGGTCATGAAGAACTGGGAGGTCTTCTTTACGATTGTAAACTGCTCGTGGAAGCAATCATTGATTATTTCTCCCCAATAGAAGGTGATACCATCACCACAGAGAATCTACTCTATGAAGTAGAACATCCACTCTTGGAAGAAGGCCGCCGTAGGAAGGCCCATTATCCAGCTAAGCAAAGTTACGAGGTCATGGTAATCCTCGAAGAAGTCGCTGTGAAAAAGTTCTTGAGGAAGCTTGCTAGCGCTACCCCGCTTGTCCTATAACCAATACTGATTGATGAGCTTCTTGCATCCAAAGGGATCTTGCTCCCATATTTCCTTACACTCCCCCATGGTGGGGGTTTCCATGCACTCATAGGCAGAAATGTGGAATGTTGTTGTTTTACCCGACGGGGACAAGTTTGCAAGGACATTTTTGTCCTAGTCCACTATAGTTCGGGTCTCCTCCTGATATGCTTCTATTCATGCCATTACAAGTTTTGGGGCCACCAAGGCCAACGGGAAGCCCGTAGCTTTGGCAATTCTGCTTTTCTTTATCAATTTTGCATTCTCTGTCTTGGGGTTCATCCTGACCCTCTGTATGAATTCGTCAACATCGACCTGGCCGATGTTGGTATCTGTAATATCTCTCTAGAGAGAGTTGACTCTGGATTGAATGAGGACCCCCTGGAATTTGTACTTCATCAGGTCCTTGTTCTCCTTGCCTCGAGGTGTCTTGGCTATTCCTTTTCCTTTCTCCTTGGAAGCACCGAAAGTTTCTGCATCGGATTCCATAAATCCTGCACAAAAGATGACAATCAATAGCAATAAACATGATGAAATGGTCTCGAACAAGCTCTTGTACACCAAGATTAGCTCTGCAAATATTATTCATATTCAATAAGCATAAAACACTTGATATTTCATCATTAGAAAGCAAAGGAAAGAAACTGGGTTCCCAGGGTCGGAATTCCCTTGGTAGAATGCCTTTTGAAAGGGCAAATTGAGGATGGAATTTTCGAAGGCATTTCCTAGTGTTGGATTTGAGTATTAGAAGGTTGGCATGAAGGAAGACTTGATTTTAGCAAGTGGGTCGAAATCCATTTTGGGTTTGGAGGTCATTTGATCCTTCATTTGGGAGTTCGGGCATCATATGCAGGATGACCGTTGGAAATGGCACAGGGGAGGCAAAAATCGGGGTATCGGATTGCCGTTGTTGGGAAGCAGCTGTGGATCAGCCATTGGAAATGGCGAAATGGAAGCAGAGATCTAGGGAAGTAAATCCGAAGGATAGTCTCCGGATTGGTCAGAGGACTCAGGACAGCTAGGCGATGATCAGAGAATTGGGACCCCGAGATTGGGAAGCTGTCCCGAATTCGCCATTAAAATGATGCCAGTGGAACGAAATCTCGAGAGGGGAATTTCGGTGGTCAGAATTGGAAAGAAGCTCGGGTAGTGGACCAGAGTCTGGGAGTCAAAAAGACATCCCATGATGGTTATTTGGAATGGCGAACGTGACACAGAATTCCAAAGATAGAATTCCGAAGATTGACGTCTGGAGGAATTTCAGTTGAAGGTTCCGCCTAAAAGTTGGAACAAATTTTGCGTAGTCGGGAACCGAGGTTCAGAAAGCCGCTCGGGGTAGGCCGTCGAAACGGCGAAGTCAGAGCAGAATTCCGGGAATGAAATTCTAAGGACAGAATCCTGGGGCTGCTTTGATCTTGGCTGGTTCTTTCGATTTTCCAAGGTCTTTAGATAGACTTTGAGTGTCCGGGGTCTAGAGGTTGGGAAGGTGCTTGGGTGAGGCCATGTAAAATAGGGATGATGCAACGGAATCCTGAGAGGGGAATTTCAGAGGTCGGAGTCCAAGGTGGGTTCGACCGTGGAGAAATTTAAAGTTTGAGTTTGCAGACGGTGGAGAGAAAGTCCAGGCCCGGAAGACGTCGGCGATTGTTTGGAAGAATGGCCGTGGAGAGGTGAAGTTCTGGATTGAATTTTGGCCACTTAAATGATTGATTTTTACATTTTTAAAATGTGGGTTTTAATGGGAAGGCCTTCACCTACCGGATTTTAACATGGTTTTGCATTTTACTTCATTGAAGGCTTGAAAAATGACAAAATAAAGAACAAGGGCACGGATGGCGGGCATACCTCAAGATCCCGAAGAAATTTCTGATGGCTGCATGGAAAATGTCAGAAAATGAAGCTCAGATTCGGAGGCTGGAAATGTCAGATGCACATGAGCTCCTCAAAACTCTATCACTTGGTCAGATGAAAATGACAAGCACAAAATCTAAATTTATAGCCATACTTGCCATTAATGCAGCATTCAATTCCTTCGTACGACGGTAGGTGAAGTTGGTAAGTTCAATTTCGCAGTCGGCGATGGGAGGATCAGAGTCTGATGGCTGGGAAGACGTCCTACCATGGCCGTGAGAAATGGCGAGCCACTAGAGGAAACCCAGAAGGGGAAACCTGGAAAGGGAAACCCACAAGGGGAAACCTGGCAAAGGAAATCCGGGGGTCCAGGCCCGAAAGGAGCCACAAACGCTAGAAAGGGCATTTCGACAAGGAAAACCTGAATTGACCATAGATTTAGCATTCTTTAAAGAGGTGATTTTGGTTAGGCTTAAAATATGACCTTGGGGAATGCATCGACCATTTAGGGCACAAAGATGGGTACGCAAAATGAGGCAAAACAAAAGGAACCCGACAATCGGAAAGGAGGGAAGAGAGGGTCCCCGTTCTGAATGGGGCGTGTGTGCATAAAAAAGGCACAACAAATGGAGACTCCACTGGGAGAATGCTCCTGGAATTCTAGAGATAAATATTCATTCTGAACCCATGATCTCTGGTTTCGCAAACCGAAGCTTACTTTCAAAGCTAAACTAAGAATAGTTTAAGGAAGGCGGGATTGAATCAAACTGCAATATCATCATGGAGGTGTGTGCATGGTGATTTCATTTCCTTTCCTTAGAGAGAGCATGAATAACCACTGGTTGGGGGAGATAAGCTACGTAGTTTGTCTAACCCCAAAAGTAACCTGGACACTGCTCCGCTGCCAGTCAGGCGTCCATAGCCCCAACGAAGTTGTCGCTATGACCTCATGAACATAGCTCTACTGCCAGCCAAGCATCCATAGCCCCGATAGAGATATTCAAACACCCATACGGTTGTTACTTTCAATTTATTTATTGCTTGTACTGGATATTTCCTTTTAGCACTTTCTCTTTTCTTTTGTTCAATTGCGTGAGAACTGAAGCTCACAATGGGCTTGAGGATTGCAGTGGTCACTGGAGCAAACTTTAGATTTTTCACTTATCCCCACTTCCCAATAGTCACCCTACCATTCTTTGAAAATATTTAAAATGTGTTTTATGGATTCCATGATAAACGCAAGGGATTCAAGTGGACAACCATCCTAGGTTAATTCAGAGCCCGAAAGTTGAAAATCGATGCTTAGGAGCTTTCAGAGGTTAGTAATAGGGAATGAAGGCCTATCTAGGGAACAACACAAAAGCGGATAGTGAGGCAAACCATCTATCAAGCCAAGCATGACCACCATAGCAGAACAGGGAGAATCTTCCAAAATTATGACAAAATGGCTGCGAGAAATGAGCAAAACCAAAGGACAAAGCAAGGAATCTATCCTAACCTATGTATAGGTATTTACATAGATAGCTCCCAAGAGCTCAAGCCTGAAAGTAATGCTTAAGGTGCTGCCTATTGACAAGAAATGAGACATCTTCACCAGTGAGAGTCTTTAAGCAGAAGGCATTATCTCCAAGGATTTCAGATATCTGAAAGGGGCCAAGCCAAAGCTTGTCGAATTTATTGTGTCCCCCTTTCTTTTCATGAGCCTTGTCCCAGTAGAGGACCAGATTAGAAATGTGAAAGGCCTTAATTTTGGCTCAGTGGTTGAACCATCTTTTGACTATGCCCTGATGTTTGGCAAAATTTTCTATTGCACGGTCTCATACTTCTTCAAGGTGTAGCAGCTCGGCGAGGCGAGCTTCTCTGCGGTCTCCTCCTTCATAGAAGTTATTGATAAACTGGAGAGTTGGGATTTTCAAATGTATGGGAAAACATGCTCTATTCCATAGACTAGATGGTATGGGGAATCCCCAAGGGTAGCCTTGTGGCAGGTGCGATCTGCCCACAAGGCGAAATGAAGCTAGGTATGTCAATCCTTGGGATTCCTACGGGATAGCCTCCTTATCACTGTGATCAAGTTTTTGTTGGTGGACTCAGCAAGGCCATTTCCTTGAGGATAATAGTTGGAGGAGAATTTGAAGGAAATTCCATAATCAAAGGCCCAACTTGTGATTTTTAATGAAGCAAATATGGGGCCGTTATCACATACTAGAGCATATGGGCAACCAAAACGATTTAAAATGAAACTTTCTAAGAAATTGGTTACGACTTCAGTTGTGCATTGCCTACAAGTTATTGCTTCTGTCCATCTAGTGAAGTAATTAGAAGCAGTTAGAATGTACCTATGTCCCATGGATGATGGAGGACTTATCAGACTAATGAAGTCTAGACCCCATTGCATAGAAGGCCTTACCTCCAAGACTGGTTGTAGTGGGACAGAAGCGTTCCTTTCTCTGACGGTAGCAGTATGGCACACATGGCAGATATGGATGTGGCCATGAGCATCCTTGAAAATGGTGGGCCAATAATACCCAACTCTCAATATTTGATGTGCAGTTGATAGACCTGAGCTATGGCCAGTTTCGAGCTTGTCATGGAATTCCTTGGGAATGCGATCAACTTTCTCTTTTCCCAAGAATCGTAGATAGATAACCTCATGATTTTTCTTTTATAATATGGAGCCTTGTAACATATAGTTATTTCTTTTCAATCTAAGGGCTTGCCTTTGGACTCCCTGCAGGTGAAGCAGAGATTTGTGATTCAGCAAGTAGTACACCATGTCATCGTACCATTCTCCTAGGGAGACATCCTCCACCTGGTACTATTGTACCGTGAGTTTGGGTCCACCATCAATAACTACCTCTGCCATTGTTTGAGTGAGTGCTTGTCCTTTTACCAGCTTCATCGGCTAGATCTCCATGTTGTACTCCTGTAGCACTGCAACTCACTTTGCCCTTCGTTCTCCCAACTCATTCTGCATAAGCAACATTTTCACTATGGGATCGGGAACTATGGAAAAGACCTTGTTGCATAAGATATAGTGCTAAAACTTCTTGACTCCTTTAACAAGTGCATAAGCCTATTTTTAAATGTTATGATAGCATAGTTTGACATCCTTCAAGGGGGCGCTCATGAAGGCGATTGGATGCTCATTTCCCTCCTCATCCTTTTGTGTTAGAATGCTGGCACAGGAATGATCTGAAGCAAAGGAGTAAATGTAAAAGGGCCTCAGGTAGTTGGGGCTGATAGCATGGGGGCATTAGAAATTTCTCTCTTGACTTCCTTGAAGGCCTGTTTCACTTCAAGAGTCTACTCGACCTTGGCGTCTTGTTTCAGCATGGCATTGAGTGGTTTAACTATTTCTGCAAAGCCTGTAATGAACTTGCGGACAAAGTTGATCTTCCCAAAAAAAGGACTTCAACTCTTTCTTGCTACTTGGTAGCTGGATTTTCATGATGGATTGAATACGTTCGGGGTCAATAGAAATTCCCCGCTCTGACAAGACATGTCCAAGGAGTTTCCCCTCAGTGACCTCGAAGATGCACTTCTTCGGGTTAAGGGAGACCCCAAATGTGCAACACCTCTCAAAGACCTTGCATAAGTCAACAATGTGATTACCCCATTGTTTTGAGAATACTATTAAATCATCCATGTAGATGATGATGCACTTACCAATCAGGTCCTTGAATGCAATATCTATAGCGCGCTAGAAAGTGGCGCCAACATTGATGAGTCCAAATGGCATTCTTCTATATGTGAATGTTCCCCACTTGGTGGTGAATGACGTCTTGTGTCGATCCTTGTACTGCACCATGACTTGGTTATATCCTAAATATCCATCTAGGAAGGACATCATTTGGGAGTCATTTACTACCTGCAATACCTCGTCCAATGAGGGTACAGGATAGTTGTCTTTTTCTGATGCTCAATTTAGATTGCGGAAATCCACGAACAATCTGATTTCTCCATTTTTCTTTCTGATAGGAACAAAATTTGCTAACCATGTAGAGTGTCTGATCGGAAAGATGATCCTAGCTGACAGCAACTTCTATACTTCCTTATATATTATTGGCTCCAATAAAGCGTTGACAGGGCATTGTCACGGCCATAGGGGTTTTGCATTTGGCCTAAGAGGGATAGTGTGTGCGATAATCGATGTGTCATATGTCTTGAGATCATCATAGCTCTAAGCTATGACATCATGGTACTTTTGTAGCACTTCGATGATCCCTTTTCTTTCTTCAGGAGTGAATACCTTACCTATGAATACATTCTTGGTATTTCCCACTATTCCTAGGTTGTGAGTGTCACATTGACCGCTGATAGTATCCCTTTTAGCTTGTTGATCTTAGTACCTGATCTAATCAAGGTCGAAGATTCACTCCAATTGAACCATTCCCCTAGGGATGGTGTTGGTCTTTAGGTTGATGACCCCATCTATATCGAATTCAACTTCTTGAGGCTCAACCTCGTTGATTATCTGTGTAGAAAACACATAGGAACTGGTGATGAAATCCAGGATGTGCTTATCATCATTGAATACTTGGAAATTGGCCACATTATCTGGCACTGACAGGATGGAGATGAGTTCCACCATGAATCTTCTGAGGCCAGATAGGGATAATGGCTATAGTGTGCTTGCCGCATGTGCCAGGGCATTGGTGGTGTGATTCCGAGTGTGCAAAATCAGCTGAATGTTGAATGTATCCAACCCTTCCAGCAGATCCCATACGCAGTGCCAGTAGTTAGTGAGTCTTCGGTCATAGCAGGAATAAAGCTTTCTGACTTGTTTTATGACTAACTCTGAATCTCCATACACTTCGAGCATCTTGACATCCTTTCTTAATGCCATTAAGAGGCCCAATACCAAAGCTTTGTACTCTACCACATTGTTAGTACAATAAAATTGCAGTTTATGAGCTGAAAAGTATGATTTACCTTTGGGACTGATAAGTTCAAAACCTACTCTAGCTCTGTGCTTAGATTTAGAACCATTGAAGTGCAACGTCCAGAATCCAGGAGAATCCTTAGACACAGGGTTGATAGATCCAACCTTGACCTTCAAGGGGGGCTGCATTTCAGTGACTTCTTTGGGAGCTACAGGGACATAATATGTTCATTCACTGGATGCAAATCTCATCTTCTCCTTCGGAGTAGCTTATTTTTTGACATGTTCAATTACTGTTTGGCACAAGTAGTAGTCAAATTCTGAATGGGCAACATTGTGCACCCGACACCACTTAGGGAGCAAGAGTTCCTAGAAGTTCATTCGAGTTCCTAGGCTGAGCTGGTCATGCACGCATTTTTCCATAAAATCTAGAAACCATTGAGCAATCCCCGACTGTCACTCTCTCCCAGCCCTTCATCGTCAGATTCGATATGAACCTCAGTGCTTTGAGGAGCATTGCCCAAATCAGTAGGTGGGCTACATAGCATGAGGAAGACCTCACTCATTCCCTTGTCTTTAGGGTATTCCTATTCATTCCGATATGATATTGGGGATTAATTCCCCAAACTGGTTTCAGCATACAACACTTCATTCGTGTTGTTGTATTTGGTGATCATAAGTTTCATCCGTGGCTCTTTATCAATCCAGATCTGATTGGGAATTCCTTTCCATGGTAGCCATATGTGAGAGTAATCCATAGCAACGTATCCGTTCAATGCTCTCATGAAATCCCTACTTAGGATTATACCATAGGTATCCGAGATGTTAGCCACCTGTATGTCAATAGTTTGTTGGATCTGGGGATCAACAGCAAGTTGTATGGGAATCCTGTTGATCTCCCCCACTAGGCTGATTTTGGTTTTATCAAGCTGCATTACCTTTCACCGAGAAGGAGTGGGCCTGATCTCGAGTGCCTTGCACATGCTCAAGGGCATGACATTAGCTGATGCTCCTAAATCAAGCAAGAAATTATGGAGGTTTTTTTCGAACACCCGGATGGTGGTCAGAAAGGGAGGAGTCTTGAATTTCCCTTGAAACAACCCTCCAATAACATCCACCTGAGTGACTTGACCTTTATCCTTTTCATTGCTCTTGTTTTGAGTTGGTGCTGGATTAGCGGCCCTATCTAGTTGCTTGTTTATCTGTTGAACTGCTGGCTAGTCAGCCTTACTATTAAATATTTATCTAACAACTGGTTCACTTGGTTGATCGTTAAAGGAGACCTTCTTCACTGGAGTTTCCTGAGCTAACCCTTGTGGTGGAGTGCCATTTATCATTCTGATAAAAGCATTTCGGACAGCAAGAACCTTTAGAAGTTCAAATGCCAACACGCTTAGCTTTACCTTCTTGAATTCCTCAGCAATATACTCCCCCATTTGCTCAGTCTCTTGGTCATAGGAAACGTTCGGGGAAAAGCTAGCAGTTTGACTTTGGCTATTGGTTTGCTGCTTATTTCTACTAAGGTATCATGTAGGCGTAAGTGGAAAACCCAGATTGTTATTTGCGTTCAGATTGGGAGGGGTCCTGAAATTGTTTGGTGGGGTGGAGGTCGTAAAAGGACCTCCTCCATGGCCTTTGGCTTGTCTATTTTTAAGGTTGTAAGGAGTAGTTCATTGGTGAAACATTTGGACTTCGTCCTCCCTTGACTCCTCTTCGTCATCTTCAGGATGATTATCTACTGAATCGAAAAGCTGGGCTAAACGGCTTTCAAAACTTACCTCTCTTGCCACATCATGATGGCTTGAATCAACATTCTCTAGTTCGGGGGTGTTGCATTCTACCTTTGGGAAAGGGGCCTGATTTAGCACGAACACCAAGGCGTCGTATGGATCAGATGGGATAATGTCCCTACATCTCAAATTGTCGACTGCATTCTGAACTTCTACTTCAAAAATCTTGATTGTAGTTTGAAATTTTGGACAATCTAATTCAAAATGGTGGCTCATCTTGTGTATGTGGCACCACCCAGATAAAGTAGCCTCTACCAAGTAAACTCTGGTTGTGGGGTTTTCATTATTGTTGTTATTAGGCTAATCAAGAGGCATGGGAATGTCGCCATTGTTGGGGCATGTATTCTGTGTCTGGTTTTGCCTCTCGAAGGGTCTTCTATCAAAGTTCTGACCCGACTTCTGATTCTTGTCATATTTCTGCCCTGATGATGTACCAGCATCCCGATTGTCTCAATTTTCATGGTGATCCCAATTTTCACTATTAAGGTTGGCCTGGATGCTCTTTTGTGAGGTTTGCAGTTGATTATTCTGATTCCTTAGGTGCGTCATCTTGGTCGACATTTTCTTGATCATCTCTGTAAGCTTGCCGATTCTATCCTTTTCGGTGTTGTTTGGTTGCAAGATGGCATTTTGAAGGAACATAGGCTATGCCACAAGCTGATTCTAGTGAGCGGGTGTAAATTCTACTACTTGAAGGTATGCTAGCATCTGGGATTGCTATGGATGCAACTATTGCTATTGGGGCAGCAAGTAGTGTGGTACTAGATATGCCTGGTTCATCAACAACCTAGGCTGTGGAACCATAGGTAGCTACGGCACTAGGTTCAACAAAGGCGTCTGATGCTGTAAGGCTTGCATGAGTCCCTTTATTTGTGATGGATGTGCAGTTTTCCCAAGCGTAGGCAGTGAACTAAATATATTTTGTCCCAAATCTATGCTGGCAATGATGGCTTCAGCATTTGCATTGACCAACCTAGTGGGTGGCAGCTTCATCCTTTTTACCAAGGCTGAAGTAAGGTTGTCCAATGCTGCATAGTAAATAGGTAGAACGTCAGCATCATTGAAAACATACAGGGCCTGTAGCCAAGTGTACGCTCTATGGAAGTAATTGTTGAACTAGCTGATTGGTTCATTGATTTCCCTTTGAACTGACATGAAGTGTCGATATGAATCTGTGGGACTGATTGGGGTCTTGAACTTCTGCAGAAAAGCACTCTTCAAAAGATCCCATGTATTGATAGTTCCGATTGGCAGGTTGACATACCAATAGAAGGCCTCGTCCCCTAATGAATAAGGAAAAATCCTGCAAGCTCCATCCTCATAAATGATCTACATAGTCTTCAGGGCAATTTCAAAGATCCTGACATGTTCTTCAGCTGTTCTCTATGGATTCCAAGAGTTGAACTTCGTGCAAAAATTCTTGGGATTCTTTGGCATATCATGGTAGAGGTTGAAAGTGAGAGGAGACGAATTATTACCCAACCAAGCCATTGGAAAAGGTAGTGGAGGTGGCTATGCCAGATTGGCCAGTGGTTATAATAAGGCAGCAACAACTAGTGAGATAGCGGCAAGACTGGTGACTGTGTTTAGCTGAAAGGCAGCATCCAACCTAGATGGAGTGGTAACCTAGAAGGTTGTATGGATTGGATGAGTGGAAGGTGGACCTATCAGTGAAGGCAAAGGAGACAAAGTTGGAAGGGCAGCGAGTTTCTCGGTGGGAATGGTGACGGATGGTTCCCCTTGTTTAGCTCTTTTAGCTCGGATAAGGGGCTGTAATTCTTGTAACTATCCCTTGTTGGGTGTAGACCTCAAGACTCTGTAGGATCTTTGAGGAGAGAATGACCCAATTCAATCTAGCTTATCTACTGTGTGCTCCTTCTAGCACCAGTTCTATTGATGGTGTTTCTATGCACTTCTCAACACAGGTAATACATAGGTGCATTACCTCTCTTGAAAGACAATCTTCCACAATCAAATTGCGGAACACTATCCCAAGGTCTTTTAGGTGTCAGGTCATGATGAGGCTTGGAATAAGTGAGTTGTTAGATGTGATTTTTCTGGAATCACAAGGCGATTTTACATGGTCAAAGCTGTAGGAGAATTGGGTCAATGAATGGAGTTTTGTGGATATGGAATTATTGCACCTTGCTACAGGTTCGGGCAGCACTCTTAGACTCCATGGCTTCATCAGATTTGGCTTTACAATGTGCAACGAATCTTAACATAAGTTGTTTCTAAAAAAAAGGAAAAAAGGGCGAGGAAGAAGGATGGTTCTTGGACCTGCAACTACCGATGAACAGTGATCATGGAGGTTCCTACTGTGGACAATTTCTTTAAACATAATTTCACTTAATCTGAATTTTCACAATATCATGAAATCTATGCTATCTTCTAAGGACTGCAAATATTCATCTTTCATTCGCCATGGAAATGTGAATAAAGATAAATTTTAATGAACAGCAATGAAATTAAAGTCTAGACTAACTTTACACAGTCATATACCATCAACAAATGACCAAAAGTATGGACAAGAAAAGCATACACACAACAGTAATCGTCAAAACCAGAGACAACATATTAACTACCAAAGATAATCTAAGGATACTAAAGCAGAAAAGTAACTTGAAGCAAAGTTATAACTAAAGGGAGAAGAATCATGAAACATATGGAGAAACCCAGAAATACACTAGAAAATGACTATATTTCTATTATAATTTCTGCAGCATTCCTTTATAACAACTCAACTATCTTAAAATGAGAGGAGGAGAGCCCTATTTATAGTTTTCAAAAAACAAAATGAGTGGCCAAGATTTGATTCTATTGTGTGGCCAAGATTCACTTTACAATAGGGTTTTACCTACCCCCAAATATATTACATTTATAAATTCATTCTTGTCTTTTCCTTGTTTCATCTTCTAGTGACAACACTGTAGTGATTTCATCCTTTAGCTATTTGCCCTTTGCTATAGCTATTCTTTGAGGAATTCCCTGTCGATGACAAAGTTGCCTTCATGCTTCTTTAGCGCTGCATACTCTACGAAGTTCAGGATCAGTAGCTGGAGCTTATCCATCTCCATGATGTCTGATCTCAGTGCTTGGTAGCTCCATTCCTAGGAATTGCTGATGATTTTCTTCTAGTCCTCTTCATACTTGGCTGCATTATCCCTGAAAAGCTCTGACTGCACGAAGGCACGAGCTGCAAAACTCATGAAGTTAGTGGTGACTTCAACTGACATCCCATCTTCCATGGTTTTTAAGAAGTGGGGATTTATGTTCTTCGGATTGATCTTGACTACGAGTGGCTCATACCCTGTCATCAATTTGATGTACCGAGAGCATTCTTCTCTAGAATCCCTAGCCCATTTGATATCTGGTGCTATCCGCTCAATGATCTGCTCTAGCCTTTTTTTCTATGATTGAAATCTCACTTCCAGACATCTACTAACCAATGGTCTTCATCCTTGAAGGCCAGGTCCTTCTCCCAGACCTTGCCTGGCAACGCAAATATCACCTCAATCTTTGGATAGGTTGCCTCATACTTTTTTGGGAACTCTTCATAGATCTGCCTCGTACCCTTTAGGGTCTTTTGCACTTTGAGGAACTTGTTTGTTGTCTGGATAGCCAAATTGATGCTTGTGTTTCCCATGTCTAAGACCTACTGGAACCATTTTTTCGTAGTCTTGTCCAAGTTTCTTCTCTTTTCTAACTTATTAATTTTCTCCTGGGACAACAGCTGAGGCGGAGCTATTGACATGGTGGGTTCTTCATCTTGGGATGACCACTGCTAAATGTAGGCCGTTAAATTAGCCACTTGCTCCTTGAGCTCCTCCTTTGAAATCTTATCCTACTAGATAAGTTGTACCACTGTGGCAACCGACTCTTGGAGGTGATCAACCTTTTCCCCCCTCGTGGCCACCCCCAAGTCAATGGTGGAGACATTATAAATTATACCTTGCTCTCCAACCACCGGTGTCACTTTCTGCACTGCCCTTAATCCTGATGCATTCATGGTTACCTTTGATCTGATCTTCAGTTTCTTCTTTTTCTTGGTGCTTATTTGTGCTCTAGCCAGAATGGCTTCCAGCATTACCTTAGGGTCCTTTGCCATGGGAGTCTTTTGCTTTAGCTGCCTTTCCAGTCAATCGGGTACTTGGGGTTCCTCGCTAGGTGGTTTACTTTGAATCTCATTGTCCCCTTTCTTAAGCTCAATAGTTCTAACAACAAGAGCCTTCTCCTTAGTCCCTACATCCTCTTTCTCCTCTTTAGAGAATTGTCAAAGGGTTTCATGTCTAGTGGGGGACTTAGTATGCAACTGCTCTTTGGGCAGATATTCTTTTTCAACATCCCCCTCTTGTTCATTCTGATTGTATTCATGCTCTTCGAGGCTCTCCCCTTGCTTGTCCTCATGGGGGTATGCTTCCTTGTCTTGCTCTAGGGTCTAGTGATGCCCTTTAGTAGGAGACTTTCTGCCCTTTGTCTCTTGAGCAGCAGTCTCTTCTTCTCTTGTGAGCCGGTCCTCGGCTTCCCTATCCTCTATCTCCTTGAGCTGCTTGTCCCATTCAACATTGAGTTTCAGGTCATTTGATTCTCTTATAAAATCAGCATTCAACTCCTCACTACCCTCACTAGAGGACTCATAAACCACCTCATCTATCTCATGATGTTCAAATAGTGGATGTTCGTGATACTCAAATTCTTCATCTTCCAGTGCCTTTGCAGCCTTTAGCTGCTATCATTCGAGCTCATCTGATATTTGCATTTTCATCTCCATCTTTGGTGGTTTGATTGAGGGGAGGGGAGTTGGAGCATGGGCCATACACTGAGCTATTGCAGCCTAGACCATCGGGTTAGTGAGCATCCCCGAGAGCTCGGATGGCACATTTTGCATGTATTTTATCAAAGACTCCAGGAGACTAGAGGCGAGCACCGTGGTAGCGAAATGGAGGTCAAGGAGGGAGACATAGAAGAAGAGGAGACTAAAGAGGTCATGGCAGATGATGAATCTGCCAGAATAATTTGCAAGATTGGAGAAGTGGAAGCAAGGTGGATGGAGATGTCCACCGTAGGCAAGGAGGAAGCGGAAACTGCAAGCAAAGCCTGCGAGGCGGGTGCAGCAATAGTAGCAGTAGTAGTTGGAGACCCTGGTGATTTAGATTCTTCAACTCTGGTCCCATGGGGTGGACCCTTGGTCATCGTAGTCGTGCCCATGTTGCCAGTTGTTTTTCTCTTCTTCTTGGAAGGCTCAGGGTCAGAAGCCTTGCGGAAATAGACCTTTGGTTTGGGAAACTATTCACTGGCCTCCTTCCTTTTCTTAGTCTTGACTGATGGTGGGGTTTTGGATGTTTCCCTAATTGTAGTGGTAGACACTCCACCTTCGGAGTCACTTGGTTCACCTTCCAATCCCTTGAATTTTAGGGTGATTCCTTGCTTCTTTAATCGGGCCACTTGTTGGTTGACCCATGCTTTCGTTTGGATCTCGACGGGCATAGTGAGTATGGCGATGTCGTTGAGCTCTCGTTTATTCTAGTCAATTGCTGGTAGTGGAAAATTGGCGACGACATCATATCCTAGATCGATCACCGTGTCTTCATCTTCTTTGAGCTGGTCAGGAACCGAGCACAGGTAGATCCTTCGCACATAGATGGTGGTCATGCACATGTAGTGCCTCAACCGTACCTCAAGATCATCTTTGCAGTTGGCCCAAAATTCTTTGATGTTGTGGAGGCGGGCATACTCTCATCCTAGCGCCTTCTTGATGTGTCCATATGGGTCCATTCGAGGCTGGGTTGTATATTGATGGAAGTTGTACTCAGCGAACTCCCTTTTTGAATACCCCCCGCACGCTAGGAGGTATGAATCTTGTACATTCCTTGGCTGAGCCCGATGGGGTAAGGCAGGCCCACCAAATACTTATCGCTCAAGATGCTATGAATATATCGTAGCTGCCGAGTCAGCTCCAATAGAATGATTCGGTCATTGGGGTACCGGTGCAGCTTATTTAGTCTTTCTATGAATCCCTCAGCATGGATATATGTGAACTTCGGGAATTGTATATAAAGGAAGGCATATTACCTGAGGAGGGCTTTGGCACTATGAGAAACTCTCCTTTGAAAGTCACCCCTGAGAGACTGAATGATGTGGGTGATGAATGCATCATTAACCCGACAGTAATCCCTCTTGAAATTTCTGAATTATAGCTAAGTGTATTTATCGTAAGGCTTGAGTTCCACCCTTGACGGGTCACTAGGTACCACCGCCAATCCTTGATAGTGTCCTCAATCAGTGAGGGAATAGACCAAGTAGGAGGTCATGAAGAATTGGGAGGTCTTCTTTACGGTTGTAAACTGCTCGTGGAAGCAATCACTGATTATTTCTCCCCAATAGAAGGCGATACCATTTTCATGGAGAATCTACTATACAATGTAGAACATCCACTCTTGGAAGAAGGTCACCACAGGAAGGCCCATTATCTGGCTAATCAAAGTTATGAGGTTATTGTAATCCTCAAAGAAGTCACTTCGAAAAAGTTCTTGAGGAAGCTTGCAAGCGCTACCCTGCTTGTCCTTTAACCAATACTAATTGATGAGCTTCTTGCATCCCAAGGGATCCTGCTCCCATAGTTCCTTGCACTTCCCCATGGTGGGGGTCTCCATGTGCTCATAGGCAGGAATGTGTAATGTTGTCGTAATACCCGATAGGGACATGTCTACAATGACATTTCTGTCCCAGTCCACTATAGTTCGGGTCTACTCTTGATATGCTTTTATGCATGCCATTACCAATTTTGGGGTTGCCAAGGTCAGCGGGAAGCCCACAGCTTTGGAAATTTCGCTTTTCTTTATCAATTTTGCATTCTCTATCTTGGGGTTCATCTTGACCCTCTGTATGAATTCATCAACATTGACCTAGCTGATGTTGGTATCTATGTTATCTCTCTAGAGAGAGGTGACTCTGGATTGAATGGGGACCCCCTAGAATTTGTACTTCATCAGGTCCTTGTTCTCCTTGCCTCGAGGTGTCTTGGCTATTCCTTTTCCTTTCTCCTTGGAGGCACCGGAAGTTTCTGCACCAGATTCCATAAATCTTGCACAAAAGATGGGAATCAGTAGCAATAAACATGATGAAATGGTCTCGAACAAGCTCCTATACACCAAGATTAGCTCTACAATCATTATTCATATTCAATAAGCATAAAATAGTTGATATTTCATCATTAGAAAGCAAAGAAAACAAACTAGGTTCCCAAGGCTGGAATTCCCTTGGCAAAATGCCTTTTGAAAGGGAAAATTGAGGATGGAATTTTCGGAGGCATTTCCCCGTGTTGGATTTCAGTATTAGATGGTTGGCATGAAGGAAGACCTAATTTTAGCAAGTGGGTCGAAATCCATTTTCGAGGTCATTTGATCCTTCATTTGGGAGTTCAAACATCAGATGTAGGGGAGGCGGAAATTAGGGTCTCGGAATTCGGGTCTTGGATTGGCATCGCTGGGAAGCAGCTACGGATCAGCCATTGAAAATAGTGAAATGGAAGTGGAGATCCAGGGAAGTAAATCTATATGACAATCTCTCAATTGGTCAAAGGACTTGGGACAACCAAGCGGCAATTAGAGAATCGAGACCCAGAGGTTGGGAAGTTGTCTTGAATTCATGATTAAAGCGGCGCCAATGGAACGAAATCCCGAGAGGGGAATTCTGGTGGTCAGAATTTGAAAGAAGCTCGGGCAGTGGACCAGAGTCATGGAGTCGGGAAGACATCCCAGGATGGTCATTTGGAATGGTGAACGTGACATAGAATTTCAGAGGTCGAGGTCTGGAGGAATTTTGGTCAAAGTTTCCGCCTAGAAGTTGGAACAGATTTTGCACCGTCGGGAACCGAGGTTCGAAAAGCTGCTGGGGGTAGGCCGTCGAAATGGTGAAGTCAGAGTGGAATTCTGGGAATGGAATTCTGAGGATGGAATCCCAGGGCTGCTTTGATCTTGGCTAGTTCTTTCGATTTTCCAAGGTCTTAAGATGAACTTCGAGTGTCTGGGGTTCAAAGGTCAGGAAGGTGCTCGGGCGAGGCCGTGTAAAATGGTGACGATGCAACAAAATCTTAGGAGGGGAATTTCGGAGGTCGGAGTCCGAGGTTGGTTCGGTTGCAGAGAAATTTGAAGTTTTAGTTTGCAGACGGCAGCAGGAAATTCTGGGCTCAGAAGACGTCAGCGATTGTTCCAAAGAACAGTCATGGAGAGGTGAAGTTCTGGATTGAATTTTGGCCACTTAAACGATTGAATTTTACATTTTTAAAATGTGGGTTTTAATGGGAAGGCCTTCACCTACCAGATTTTAACATGCTTTTGCATTTTACTTCATTCAAGGCTCGTAAAATGACAAAATGAAGAACAAGGGAATGGACAGTGGGCATACCTCAAGATCTCAAATAAATGTCTGATGGCCACACGGAAAATGTCAGAAAACAGAGCTCGAATTCGGAGGCTGGAAATGCCAGATGCGCAGGAGCTCCTCGAAACTCTATCACTTGGTTGGATGAAAATGATAGGTAGAAAATCTAAATTTATAGCCATACCTGCCATTAATGCAACATTCAATTCCTTCGTACAGTGGCGGGTGAAGTTGGTAATTTCAATTTCGCAGTCAACGGCAGGAGGATCAGAGTTCGATGGCTAGGAAGATGTCATGCCATGGCCGCAAGAAATAGTGAAGCATCAGAGGAAACCTAGAAGGGGAAACCCGGAAAGGGAAACCCACAAGGGGAAACCTGACAGAGGAAACCTGAGGGAGGAAACCCAGGGGTCCGGGCCCGAAAGGAGCCACAGACGCTAGAAAGGGCATTCCGACGATGAAATCCTGAATTGACCCCATATTTAACATTCTTTAAAGGGGTGATTTTGGTAAGGCTTAAAATATGACCTTGGGGAACGCACTGACCCTTTAGGGCACAAAAATGGGTACTTAAAACAAGGCAAAACAAAAGGGACCCGACAATCGAAAAGGAGGGAAGAGAGGGTCCCCATTCCGAATGGGGCGTGTGTCCATAAAAAAGGCACAACACAACCTATAGCCTTTTTTAGTAAATCCTTATAGGCTACAGAGCTCAAGTATGATATCAATGAGAAATAGGCATATGCATTGGTAAAGGCAGTAAAAGCCTTCGGGCCTTATTTGATGGGAGCTATTGTGGTTCCATATGTACCTAGTTCTGTTGTCAAAGATATCTTCACACAACATGAAGTATAAGGAAGATGATGTAGATGGATCAATAGGATCCAAGAATTCAACATTGAGATCTAGATTACTAAACTAGTAAGAGGGCAAGGATTGGCCAATCTTATGGCCCAAAGTAATTTAGAAGAAAATCAAATAAAATTGCAGGAAGAGGAGAATAGATCACACATATGTGATATGGAACACTATGAATGGTATAAAGGTGTGATTTATTATTTGCAAAAGATGAAATTTTCTAAAAACTTAATGACAATGAGAAAAGGACATCGAAACTACATGCTATCAAGTATGTTATTATAGCTATCAAGCTTTGGTGGAGAAATGGGGAAGGTGTCATGCTAAAATGTGTGGATCAGAATCAAGCACAAGAACTTTTGATTGAGATGCATAGTGGAGTTTGTGGAGGGCACTATATGTCCAAAAAAACTACACACAAGATATTAAGGGTTGGATTTTTGTGGCCTACGGTTTTTAGAGATGCACACCAGTTGGTAAAGAAATGTGATGCTTGTCAGCGTTTCTCTAGTAAGTTAAATTTTTCTAGTAACTTGCCTTTAAAACCAGTTATAGTGCAATCTCCATTTCAACAATGGGGTATTGATTTTATAGGAGAGATAGCATGAAAATATAGTGTAGGCCACTCATGGATATTGGTAGTCACTAATTATTTTACCAAGTGGGTGGAAGTAATCCCAAATAAGAAGGCAACCAATAAGGTGGTAATTGATTTCTTAATGATTAATATATTGAATAGATTGGGATGTCCAGAAAGGATTGTTTCGGATAATGCAATGTGTTTTAGATCTAAGGATTACGTAGACTTTTGTGAGAAGAATGGAATCCAAACATCCTACTCATCACCATATCACCCACAGGGAAATGGAAAAGAAGAATCAAGCAATAAGAGCTTGATGAAAATCATAAAGAGAATCCTGGATAAAAACAAGAAAGCATGGGATTCTAAATTGAAATTAGCAGTCTGGGCAGATAGGGTGACTGTGAAGAAAGAAATACGATGTGCCCCATTTGACTTCATCTATGGTATAAATGCAAGGTTGCCCCAAAATAATTTTAAGTGAGATGTATAAGTTTCTCCAGGAATATGACAATGACATTGATGATGAAATGCAACTAAGAGTGGAAGCTCTCATAGAGTTGAATGAAACCAGGAGGGAGGTTCAAATAAAAAATGAAAAATTAGAGTTGCAAGTAAATAAATTATATGATAAAAGGGCAACTACAAGGAGCTCCCAAGTTGGATATTTGGTCCTAATATGGAATGCTAGATTAGAAGATAAGGGAAAGCATGGAAAATTTGATGCAATTTGGTTGGGTCCATTTCTAATTAACAATAAGTGGGGTGGAGATTCATATTTCCTCCAAGATATGATAGGGGATACTCTTGAATTTGCAGTTCATGGATAGTTCTTGAAGTTATAATTCACCTAATGTATGTTTTTCCATGAATAGTAGTTTAGATTTGTATATAGATTAGTGGTAGGTTTCCTTTTTGTTGGGTTGTTTAGTCTGAAAAACCTCTTTTTGGTTGTCTCTGCAATTGGTCTTCTCAACCCAAGTTTCTGAATTCTTGCTTCATTCTAGTGGATTGAACGTCCCCACCTTGAGCCACTGATGGAACTTGAAAAATATTCCCTACAAATTTTATAGATCTTTCCTATTTTCTTGGTTTTCCATGGTGATTTTCTATAAAATGGTTTAAGAAATTCTAGGGTTGGGGTTTTATGTTTGTTTCCAAGTATTCATGAAATACCCTAGCTTTGTTATATTTGATCATTACTTTTTGAGAATACTTTAAAACAACTTAAATCCCATCATCTCATCTAGGCCATGTATCTTTTTAATTCATCATTATATTTTCCTATGGTCATTTTTAATTCTTCCTAAGTCTAGGGTGACCCCATGCCCCTTTTAAAAACAACTTCATGTCATGGTTTACCATTGACCTAGTCGTGTCCCCTTTAATTTAATAAGTGTTTTATATTTTGCACAGAGGGAATTACCTTGACCATTGATGAGGCGTCATTTGATCTTAGCCACTCCCCATCATCCCATGATGACCCCACCACAGGGTAGTGATTGATCACGATATCATGGGTGGAACCCACTTGTCACAATTGATGAAGCCAAAGGAACATGAAGAATGTTTTGATATATTAAGTCATCTTTAATACATTAACTGGTTGGTAAATAAAGCGACTATAAAATTCACATGTTTCAAATGTGTGGAGATGTTTTAATCCTAGTAGAAAAGGTGCTCGATGTTTAAGGTTAGGGTTGGAAGCTGTCTAAATGAGCAAGATCGTTGATGATCAAGATCTATGGTTTCCCGCTATCACGAAATCAGAAGTTGTAGGCTGGTTAGTGATCATGATATCAAGGGGAAGAAGACACATGGATTTACTTGACAATGTAGGAGGTGGTGGGTCATCTACTTTGGTGGAAGTAAATGCCAGATTGATTAAAATGCAGTCATTAGATGATCTAGCCAAAATGAAGATCAACAGTTAATATTCAAACCTATGTCAAATACAATTGGAGCCCTTGGTGAAGCACGTGAGTGAGCTTTAATGGTGGATGGTATGTATTCTTGCCTGATTTGATTAAATAAATGAATTGTTTCCCTGTTTTATTGTCACAAAAGAATTCAAGGAGTTTCATAGAGCAATTTTGAAAGCCGAGGAAGAATTCATGAGCTGTTGCAGTGAGGAATTAGGTTTTCTACAAGATAAAAATCCATAAGTTGAACTCTACATTTCCTTATGAAATTTTTGCCTAAATTAAAGATTTTGTTGTGTGACTATTGGGAAATTGTTGAAAGTTGTATTAGGGTTGTAATTGAGTCAAAAAAGTTTTAAAATTGCAAATTACTTGTTTGTAATTTTACACCATTTAAAATACCTAATTTTTTTAGGGTCTATTATTTAAGTAAACCCTAATTTATTCAAGATGGCATTGTCAAAGCACCATTCTGACAAAATTGATTATTTGAAAAGGAACTTGTATGATGATTTCTTAGATCAATTGCTATTGTCGACAAATGATAGAAAAGTGGGGCAGGTCTTAATGTGAGGAAAAACCCTTGGGGAGGGGTTAGTGTATAATTTCTTTAACGTATTTGATGCTAGGGTGCTTATGAAGGGTTTGGAAATGTTTAGACTATGGTTTGGACAAATAAATTTTCCCCACCCATTCTCAAATGGTTGGATGTATGACATGGGAAAACTGGTGGTTCCCAATGTGTTTCTTGATGTGGATTTGCTTAGGACAGTGGCCGCAAGGTATGAAACTGTCACACAGGTGGTCAGGGATAATGATGGAAGGGTTCTGCTAAGTATTAATAGATAGGAAATTCAATAAGTTTTTGATTTGTCTGAACCTAGTGAATTTTTAGTCCCTATTGAGCTTGAAAAGATGAAGTGGTAATAGCAGACAATTAAACCTCTTTTTAGAGTTAAGATGCTCCCACCTCATTTGGCTAGGGAAGGAGGTTCAAGAGTTCATATCAGTCTTAGTGATTAGGAGCCTTTCAGACAAGACATTTTTGCTAAACACTTCCTGGCTACTTTCTATTCACTATGCCAAATATTGGAATTTAGCCCTAACACTGTTATGCCAATAGCATTCATGTTCATGGGGGTGCAGATACAACATCCAAATTTATCTGTAGTTTATGATTTTGCTTCTTTCGTAGCTTAGAAAATACATGAAGGGTTAGTGAGGCTACAACAGAATTCCACAAGCAAACCTTCTTATTGGTATTCTATGCTCATGCATATTTTTTTGTTCAAGAATACCGATTTCTTCTCTGAGAAAATGAAATTGAATAGATTTGTCAATGAAGAAAGGCTTCTAGTACAAGTTTGGACTATTGACCTTTCATATAATAGAGAAAGTGCCAACTATGTACATTTTGACAACTGTTTTGCGTCAAGACTATGAGCAAGATTGATGGTGAATTTACTTGGGGTCCCTGTAGAATTGCATTATTTTCTTAGGAATAGGGAGAGGAGGCCTGATTTGAGGATCTGCCACAATTGGGGTGATATAATACCATATACACTCAGCACTATTTTGAGAGTATATGGATTTTAGGGAGCTCCACACATCTTTCCTTACAATGTGCCACCAAGGATTGGATTTGCTGAGGTCATGTGGCAGATTGGTTGCATTCATGAGGATAATCTCACTAGAAAGGGCAAAGGGACTCTCTTCCTGGATTAAACAATGGTCTCTGATTTTGTTGTTACAAAGGGAGGCTGGGTGCATTTTGGAAAATTCTTTGATTTGTACAATTTATGTTTCGGTCCTAGGAGGCAGTGTGACCTTGAGGGTTTCTTCACTTTGTTTTGACAAAGAATAAAGGGAGAAAAAATTATGCATGAGTTGAATTTTCATGAGGACCTGATCAAGAATGATTTAGATTTGAGTAGGCAAGAATTGAATAAAGTAAAATGGGTTTCCTATGACAATTTGTTGGCTATTGTACACAAGATGGATCCAAAATATGATTCCTTGATGGAATTCACCCCTTTTCATAAGAAGATTGATTTTTTGACGAAAGATTTTAGGGAATTCATGGACATTCTAAGGACAAAGAAAATCAATCTGGGGTTGGATTTTGTGATCCCTTAAATGTTATACCCTATTCTAAGATGCAA
>CM021103.1:634254525-634362315 GCA_007115665.2 Sequoiadendron giganteum | reverse complement strand
AGATCCACCCTGCGGCTGAGGGTGGATCTACCCCACCAGAGGGTGGATCCGACCCACCACGGGGCGGGTCCACCCCGCAGCCGAGGGCAGATCCGCCCTAGCATAGGGCAAGATATTGATGAAGGAGGAAGGGATGGGGGAAATTATGAGGAATGAGAGGATGAAAGAGGATATGAATATGATGATGTAATGTGATGGATAAGAAAGGATTAGAAGCAATGGGAGATAAAGGTTAGCACAAATGGATTCTAGGATAAATGTGATGTTGCCCCAATCAAGCTACAAGCCAGGTTGGGTGGATGGTTGATGGAGTATTGTGAATGAGGGAACTATATATCCCAAAACAACATAGGGATAGGGAAGGATACATCTGGATGAGGATGAGGATGAGTGTTGTTGACGAGGGAAGGATACATCCAAAAATAATATCGAAGGATAGGGAAAGATTCATCCCGATGAGAGTGTTGTTGATGAGGGAAGGATACATCCCAAAACAACATAAGGATAGGGAAGGATAAATCCCATAGATGATAATGATGATGACTGGATCAAGGCTGGAAACAAGACCGAGAGTGTGATTGGATTATTTTAATGGATGAAGATGAGAGAGACATGCAAGATGATGGAATGGAAAATGAAATGCAATCCTAATGCAATTTTCCATCTTTGGAGCACTAATTTTTTCTATAGCATAAGACATCAGGTATCAAGGTATGTAAAACAAGACAGATTCATGTCCAATGCATAAAAAAAAGACAACAAACAAGAAGGATATTCCAACACCCCAAAGTAATGAAGACCTTGTTTGGGCCAGGTATTAGAATAACCACAAGCACAAAAGAATTCCCCAATGTAAAAAAAGGCCTCAAGGAGTCTTGGTGGGTACTATGCAGGACAACTAAGAAGACAACAACAAAGAAAAGATCAAGATAAGCCCCTATGTTTACTAGTCAAATCACACCATGATATGATAGATCAAGGTGACCATGACAAGTGATGATAGGGAGCTCAAATGATTAAAAAACTATCAAAAATATCAAAAGATAACAATCAAGTTTCAAATGTCCTTTGCCATAGTATCAAAGGGATGGATGGGGTTGATGCAGTCTAATACATCCTATTGAGACCAAAGATGGAGGATAGATTGGTTGATTGACATGACACAAGATATCTGAAACCGATTGAACCTCATGAGACTAATTACCTTTGTTTGTAAGCACCAGCTAGGATAGAGACATTCTTGATGACATGACAAGATGACAGGATTTCAAGAAAAAATCCAATAGAAACCCTAAAGACCTAGGGGCTTGAGTGTTGATCAAAGATCAGCATTGCCTATGTGAAAGCACAGAGCCCTTGTAGTTCAATATCAGGCTATGGATAAAAGTAGAAAGAGGACGATGTAGACCTTGATGGATGGAGTAGGTTGGATGGACAAATGCCCTAGGGGCGGATCAAAGGAGTGACCCTACCCACGTGAAAGCACAGGGGAAACATAGTTTGACACCAAGCCAAAGATAGACAATGGAAGATGACAAGATAGAGCCCCAGGGGCAGATCAAATGATCAACCTTGCCTACATGAAATATGAGGGGCAACGTAGTTCACAACAAGACCAACAACAAACAACGGATAAGGGATGATGAGATGAACATGATAAATGGATAAAAGGATGGATCCAATATGATGAGATAGGATAGGTCATGTGGAGGGGATGGTTGATATGTGTAAGACATGTATGATGTGAAGCTCAGGGATGGGATAGTTATCCAAATCATCAAAAGATGAATTGGAGGAGAAAATGATGGATAGATGAATGACGAAGAGTGATAGGATATGGGATAGATGTGAGAAATAGATAGGAATGATTATAGGGAGATAGAAGGGCATTGGATTGTATGGGGGTAGCCTATAGCTAGATACCAATTACAAGGGATTATGAGATAGGGGGAAAAAGAAGTAAATGGATGGATGGATAAAGATGGGGAGATAGAAAGATGCTAGGATAGGGGGATAGAGGGATAAGGAAATGGAAGGATGGAATGGATGATCAGGATAGGGAGATGGGTAGATAAGGATGAAAGGATGAAAGGATGAAAAAGGACTAGTGGATGGGAGTATAGGAAGATAAGGATTTGGTAGGTGGCAGGGATTACTGGATGGATAAATGGATAGGGAGGTAAGGATGGGCAGGATGGGGAGAGGATTACCTAGAGGGATGGATGGATGATGTCTCCAATGACCCAATCATAAATAAGGAGATGCCCCCACTTTAGATGTGTCATGCAAGATGAGGAAAGAGGGATAGAAAGATGGGTGGATAAGGGAGTGAGATGGGCAATGGAAGATAGATAGAGGTAGATAGGAAGCAGGGACAATGGAAGATAAATAGAGGTGGATAGGATGCATGGACAATGGAAGATAGAGAGAGGTGATAAGGAATATGATAGTGTATGGATGAAGGGAATATATGCCAAGAGGTGTCCAAAGAATGTATATAGGTTGTCCCTTGTCTTTATCAAGATCACAAGGAAGATGGAGGGATTGGGATGAATGGGATAGGATGGGTAGGATGCAGAAGATAGGAAGATGTAGGAGATGGAGGAAAGGAATACGTAAGTGGATGTTGCCCCCAATCGTGGAAGGAGACTAGATGGAGGATTTATGCAGGATGCATGTTTGTCAGGTTTTCATCATGGTACTTATCCAAGGTTTATTTTCCAAGTTTTCACCATTGGATGAATGCTTTTCTTTTTACTATTTTTTTGTACTTTTCTGATTTTTTCTCTTCCTTTTTTTTTCTCTTTTTTGATTTATTTTTGCATTTTTTGGACTAGGATGTGGACAAAGATGGATAAAGATAGGGATATGGATATGTGGATTTAGATGATAGTTGATAAGGATATGGATGAAGGATTCAAGCATCAAGTTCCATATGAGGTAATAAGAGCCCATGTGTAAAGTGACCATTGAATGTTGGTACAACCTTAGTAGGAGAAATGGATTATGCAAGAGGATGAATCAAAGGGATTGGCTGGGGGAGATAGGGGGGATCGTGGATGGGGTTTTCAAAAGTGTATGGATGCAATGATGGAGTGGATGTGTGATAGGGGAAGGTGTTTAGGACCAACATTGGCACATGTGGTGGATGTAAAATGAGAGGAGGGTTGATGGAGGGACAATGTGGCGAGACTAGAGGTGTTGGGATAGTGAATTTTGGGACATAAGGACCCAAAACAGATTTAGGAGATGGAGGATGTGAATTATGAGCTTTGGGAATAGCAACTTTGGATGTCATCATGGATTTTTCATTTGAAGGCATTGTCGCTTTTTTCTTTGGGATCCACATGGTGTTGGTTTTTTCTTTGGTGGGCCTTTATGTTCATTTGGATTGATTTGGATTTTGGATTCAATTTTTCTTTTTGTCAACATGTATTATGGAGGGGACATGTGGAGCTTTAGATTCATGTGAATGTTTGGACTTATATAATTTGTCTTTGGCATCCAAAGTTATTTTAGTAGCAATGGGATGGGTATGGGGAGATGGATGATGGGGAGAGGATGTGGATGGAGTGATAGAAGTAGGCATTTGACGAGGAAGTGTGGATGAAGGATGCGAGATAGCATGCATGGAGGTGTGCCATTGTTGATCATGATTAGGAGTTATGAAGCTAGGATTTTTATGGTATGTATGAGGGAGAGGGGGTGGATGAATGAAAGGATTAATAAGATAAGTTGAAGGGGTTGATTTTGGGATATAAGGACCAAAAATAGACTGTGTGGGGTTTGATGGAGGGCTATAAGAACCCATAGTAGATGGAGGATGAGCAATGATGGATGGAGGGACATAAGGACCCAAAATGGATTTAAAGGATGAAGGAGGAAGATGGACTGTTGTTTTGGCGTAATATTATGGAGGAGGGGGGATGGCAGAAAATGATTTGGTAGAGTGATAATAAGTACCTCATGTGTCTTTAGAAGAGGAGAATTTAGGATATACGGAGGTTCTACCAACATCTTTGGAGTGCGAGTTTTGGGAGATATATCCAGGACCATGTATGCTTGGATGTTCTCTGACTTGGATGGGCTGTAAATTACCTTGCTCATGAAGGCCTAAACCTTTTCCTTGATAGTTCATGTTCTTGAGGATATGATCTAGGGTAGGATGCTTATTCTACTGGAAGCATGATGAGAGCACATTAGTAGGTGGAAGAGGTAGGGTGGTGCATAAACATTGTTTTTCTTCTATAAGAAGGCCACCATGGATAAGTGTAATGTGACCAAGGTGATACAAAAGTGGCATTGAGATAGTAATACTAGATGGTGATGAAGGATCATGCAATGGAGATGAGGGGATAGCAGCAGCAAGAGGAATGAGTGATAAGGAATTGGGAGAGGGATTAGGGAAGAAAATAGGATCTAGATTTTTGGTAGTGGATGATGAGGGCTCATGAGATGGAGTGATTGGATCTTGAATGCAAAGGGGATCATGGGATGGAGTGGATGAACTAGTGTGATATTGAGATGGGGTGGATGGGAGGATAGGATCATGACTTTGTTGAGGATAGGAATCATGAGATGGGATGGATTGGAGATTATGTTCTTGGGATGTAGTGGATGGGATGGTAGGATCTTGATTTGGAGGAGGGGATATGCTTGTATACTTTGTATCAAGCTCTTGGCATGACTCATCTTGTGTGGGATGTATGATGATGGAAGAGTGTTGGAGGGACTCCTCAAATGGGGGAGATAGGAGGATGGAGGATTCATGAAGGTCATTGGATTGAATTTTGTGAATATTAGGACTAGGAGGAGGGGATTGGATGTCTTCAATGGATTGGGTGGATCTAGTAGTAGAAGATAGGGATTCAATGGATTCGATGGGTTTGACCGGATCAACCGCTTGCACAGTGTTAGGAATGGTGATGGAAGGGATAGGTGTAGGATGGAGGAGGGCCTCATCACTAGTGACAATACATGATAGAGTGGGAGGGAATGGTGTCTCTTTTTTCATGATTCCTTGGGTGACATTTGGAATGGATGTAGGATTAGGTAGAGTGATGGGAATGGATGGAGGATTAGGATTAGGGATTTGTGGATTAGGATTAGACGTGGGGATGGGATTGTATGGAGGACTAGATAGAGGAATAGGATTAGGAATTGGTGGATTAGGGTTAGATGGGGGGATGGGAATGGATGGAGGATTAGGATTAGGGATTGATGGATTATGAATAGACATGGGGATGGGATTGGATGAAGGACTAGATAAAGGATTAGGATTAGGAATTGGTGGATTAGGGTTATATGGGGGGATGGGAATGGATGGAGGATCAGGGATGGATGGAGGATTAGGATTGGATGTGGGGATGGGATTGGATGGAGGATTAGATAAAGGATTAGATTAGGAATTGGTGGATTAGGGTTAGATGGGGGGATGGGAATGGATGAAGGACTAAGAGGAGATGGAGGATTAGGGTTAGGGATTATAGGATTAGATGAGTGGATGAGTGGATGAGGATTATATGTAGAACTAGGAGGAGATGGAGAATTAGGATTATGAATTGGTGGATTAGGGTTAGATGAGGGGATGTGAATGGATGGAGGACTAGGAGGAAATGGAGGATTAGGGTTAGGGATTGGAGGAATAGATGAGTGGATGGGTGGATGAGGATTAGATGTAGAACTAGGAGGAGATGGAGTATTATGATTAGATGAGTGGATGGGACTAGATGGAGGACTAGGATTGGTTGGAGGACTAGGTGGGTTATGTTTAGATGGAGGATTAAGATATAATGCAGTGAAAGGGAGAGTGTTGTAGGAGGATGTGGATGTTGGATTAGATTGGGAATATTGGGATAGTGAGTGATAATAGGAAGATGTAGATGAAGGATTAGAATGGGGAGATGTGGAATTAATCTAAGGGTATTGGGATGGGGAATTGTGATAGGAAGGTGTGGATGTTGGATTAGAATGGGAAGATTGAGGTGGTGGACCACTATAGGAAGACATGTATGGTGAGTTGGGATAGAATGATAGGGATGATGGATTAGGATAAGGAAATTGAGATGGTAGATTAAGATAAGAGGAATATTGGGATGGGGTATTGTGATAGGAAGGTGTGGGTGTTGGATTAGGATGGGAAGATTGGGATGTGAGATTAAGGTAGAGGTATTTGGATTGTTGATGATGATAAGGAGAGAAGGATATGGATGTTGGGTAGGATAAAGGTTAAAAGGGAGGAAATGATGAATATGTCAATGGTGAGGATGTTGGATATCCCCTGTCAAGGGTAGCATAAGGACCATTACTAGATGCAGATGAAGGCATGGTGGGATAGTTCGAAAAAGTAGTGGCATTTTGGGAGGCGATTGGAGAGAGATTTCTAGCAATGATAGTGTCAAAGGGATCTATTTAACAATCTTCATGATCAACAAGATTTTCGTTATCATCATCAATGTAGTTAGGATTCCCCTTGACTACTATTATTGGTTATGCAAGAGGGTGATAAGGATTCATGATGGATAAATATTAGCTAGAAATAATAGATGATGGATAAAGAACTAGGATGGATTGGAAACTCATATGGGGATTAGATGAAAGCTCAGATTGGGATTGAATAAAAGCTCATATTAGAATGATGGGATTAACACTTAGATTAGAATTGGATTGGATCTTAAATTGGGATTGGATCAGAGGATATGATAGGATAATTTTTTTATGGATTGGATGATGAATAAGGATTGGTTGATGGAAAGGGTCCTAAACCTAATTTTGAAATCACCCTAGATGACTTAATACGTTGGTCGATCAGATTAAAGGACTGAACCAATGATCATGCCGATGAATCCACCTTGAGATGGAAGGGGATTGATTTGGGATAATGATGTTGAATTACAACACAAATATGCCTTAGGATAGAAGTGGATTGATTAGGTTGAAGACAATGATTGACAAGTAGGATAACGATCAAACTTAACACCTTAGTCAATTCGAGAGATAACTCCTAAAACAAGGTTTAAGGGATTTTGTGTTGAAAGATGATGATGAATAAAAATTAAAGATGTCTTCATGGTCTTTATATGATGGAGGTGTTGTTGAAGTGATCCTTTTGGAAGAAAATGCACTCTTCAAATCACACGGTAAGATGGTAGAATGGGTTCCCCAAATTGTGAAATGATTAATGTGAACGTGATAAATGGATGTTTAGAAAGGTTAAATGGAGGCTTGGAATGGTCTAATGGATGTTTGGATTGGTTAAATGAATTTTTTGGATGATCAAATGGTCAAACGAAGACTTGAGGTGGTTAAACGGAGGCTTGGAATGGTCAAACGGGGTGAAATTGTTTGTTTAGGAGGGCATATCTGCCCTTTTGCAGTCAAAATAGTGGATCAAGGGGGAAAATCCACCCCTTTACAAGAAAAAAGTGGACCAGGGGCAAAATACACCCCTCTGTAGGAAAACAGTGGACTGGGGGGAAAATCCGCCCCTTTGTAGAAAAACAATGGACCAAGGGGGCAAATCCACCCCTCTGCAGAAAAATAGGGACTTTATTTATGGCAAGGACTTGAAATGACTCAATGAGGTTGAATTATCAAGATTTACTAGTTTCTCACAGAAAGAAACTTTAAGCAAGCACAATCCTATGATTAGTGTTAAGGGGTATGGCCAATAAAGCTCTTAATCTATGATGCACAAGGTTTCTAAGGATTCCTCGATATACTCTCGGTATGTGAGGCACAACCGTGAGTCGGGAACCCCAACAAGATACTAAAGGGGTCAAACCAACTCTTCACATCTATCTAGGTATCACCGTAGCTTCGATGCTCCACTAGACACAATGTGACTAGATTGTGGTACAACTTTGACTCTCCCCCCTTTTTATACCTCATCGGTACGTGTGGTTGGGATCGTCCCTTAGGCTGATGAAATCCCCAAGTAGGTCGCTCTAAAAAGAAGGCACTAATTGTTTCCAACTATCCCCTAGTTCACACAAAGTGCAAGGGGAAGGTGAAAAAAAATTAATGCCCCCTTTGGGTAACACAAAAATAGACACACCACACAACAAGTATTACTTCCTCCTAATTAAATTATGTGCCTAGATGAAAACAACAATAAAAGACTCTTAAAATCTACATAAATTAATGACACTGCAAACAAATGTTAGCAATTTTATCCTTCATCTCTTGTGAATAACCACAAAATGATGCAAAGTATTAGTAAGAAATCCAACTACACCCACAAACAAGCAAATTTAGGGGGTTAGAACTTCAAAACAACAAAAAACTGAAGCTAAAATGTCTGTTTTTACCTTCAAAAATGTGTTGTTTAAGGAAAATCCGCCCCTTTGCAATGAAAAATGTTGGAATGACATGGTAGATCCACCCCTCTACAGAAAAATTGTCAGAAAATTTGGAATAGGAGGGCAAGTCTGCCCCTCTACAGAAAAACTGTTAGAAAAATTGGAACAGGAGGGCAAATCTACCCCTTTGCAGAAAAACTGTCAGAAACATTGGAACAGGAGGGAAAATCCACCTCTCTATAGAAAAAACTATCAGAAACATTGGAACAAGAGGGAAAATCCACCCCTCTGCAGAAAAACTGTCAGAAACATTAGAAGAGGAGGGAAAATTTGCACCTCTATAGAAAAACTATTAGAAACGTTGGAATAGGAGGGAAAATCCACCCCTCTATAGAAAAACTCTAGGAAACATTGGAACAGGAGAGAAAATCCGTCCCTTTGCAGGAAAACTATCAAAAACATTAGAACTAGAGGGAAAATCCACCCCTCTGTAGAAAAACTATCAAAAACATTGGAATAGGAGGGAAAATTCACCCTCTGCAGAAAAATTATCAGAAATGTTGGAACAAGAGGGCAAGTTCACCCCTCTGCAGTGCACGAGAGGGAAATTCCACCCCTTTATGAGGAAAATTTGCCCCTTTATGACCTGGACCTGCAAACAACTTTAACAACAACAAAATTTAAACAAAGAGACCCATTTGTGGGTCCCACCGAGCGTGTCATAAATGTGATCCCTTAAATGTTCTACCCTATTCTAAGATGCAAAACAAACTAATAATACATTAAAAGGAATAACACAAGAAATACACCTCAAGATTAGCCTAAGGAATGATAAGATGAAATAAAATAAAAATTTATTATACCTTCATGTTGCTTATTCCTTGGTTGGCCATTGATTTTTAAATGTTTTGTGTGCTCCTTGGATGGCAAGTGATATCAAATATGCAAGGTGATATGAAAAATGAATGAGGACATGGTAATAGTGAACTTAAATGGTATGGTGAAGGAAAGAAATGCTCAAAAGGCAAATTTGCAAGAGTTTGGTATAAAAAGTCTTTTTTTTTTAAATGAGAGAAAGGAGGGGGTATTTATAGAACAATTTGAATTCTCTAAAGGATTCAATGATTGAGATTAAACCAATAAGGCCAAGATGGAGGGCTATGGTGAGTTGAGGACTCACAAGCCCTCACATCTTGACATGTGGAATGTGAGATGGCTTGGGATAAGATGATGTGGAAGTGAGGTGGAAGAAAGGTAAATGATGTGGAGGAAGGACAAGTACCTTGGAAAAACGATGATGTGACCTCTCAATGATCACATGGGGAAGAGGAGAATCTTGAGTAAATAAAACTGAATTAAAAATTCACATGCTTGAAAGAGTTTAATGGATAAGAAGGGGTTTCCAAAAAGGTGGGGATTTTCAACATGTGAGTGATGTGAAAAGTCAAAGATTCTAGAAGACTTTGGCACATGTGATGTGACAAGTCAAAGGTTCTAGAACTTGCATGGGGAAAATAAGATTCCTTCGAAGAATAAAAGTGAATTAAATATTCACATGGGGAAGAGAGGAGGCTAGGATGAATAAATGTGAATTAAAAGTTCACATGCGAAAGGGGGTGAAGGCAAAGAAAGGCAAGTGGAAAGGTTGACTAAAAAAGGTATGCTAAATGTGGCTAATGACTTTTATTAAGGTTGTGCAAACCCTTGATTAGAATAATTAATGAGAGATTAGAAGAAAGTGGGAGATTATGGAGGATGTGAAACTAATCTGGATTAAGTGGTACACATCCTAATCATAGATTAATTTATTTAATCTAGATTAGATGAGGATTATGGAGGATGTGACGCAGAGAGAGAAGTTGAGGAATTAAAAATTGATTTTTAATCAAAAGGTTAAGTGACTAAATTAAATAAATTATCTTATTTATTTAATTTAGAGAGGAAAAGGTGTAAGGTAAAGTATTTAATTATTCAATTACATAGTTTAGGAAACTTAATTAGAAAATGAAATAATGATTAAATAAATTATTTAATCATTATTAATGAAATAGATGAATAGAGTAAATGATTTTGACCATGTGGAAGTGGTCAAATTTAGATGTCTACAGATTTTGATAAATAGGAACAAGTTATAGAGAAAGTAGAAGAAAGGCCAACCTACCAACCTCTAGAAGATAAGCCCATATACATGAGGGTAAGGTATGACAATGATTAAGAGGAAGAGAAGGATAGGAAAGGAAAAGAGATAATGGAGCTGGAGGAGCTACCAAAATCACATCTCAAACCACCAGGAACTATAAAGATAATTGATCTTGAGTCGTCACTAGATAGGAGTCCCTCACCACCACCATCATCACCAACTTCCAAAAGGAAAAGAATTGAGCAGTCTCAGGAGGACTTGATGGATGAAATTATTGTAACAGAACAAGACCTACAGATAGGCATGCCATCCCCTCCATGACAAGTTGAATTGGTTCTATCAGACTTGGACATAAAAGGAAAGTGTGTACAAGATGCAAGAATGGAAGCTTGCAAGGAGTTCTTAGATGATGATAATTTTGTAAAGACACCTACCTTCTTGCAATTCGTATGAAGGATGAAATTGGGAGAATACCAAGACAAGTGCAAGGAAAGAAGAGATCAGGGGCCAAATAGGTCAGATGATGAAAATCATGATGATGTGAAGGCTGAATTGATGAATGAATTTAAGAAAATCACTCCATAAGAAGGGATAAATTGGTTGATCAAGCTAGTCTCTTGATCTTACCTAAATGGGAAATTGTTGATGCAGTGGCTTTTAATGCTATTTTGAAATCAAATCATCCCCTCCAGAATTTTGAAGAGAAAGTCAGGGTTGCATTGCAAGACTTTGCCTTTAGTGAGGAGTATGAGACCCTGGAAATATGGGCTTTGGCCCCAGAGGGAAGAAAGCCAAGCATAATATATATTAACCCTAAATTTAGGGTAGGGTTAATAATAAAAAGATCTTTAGAAACTTTGAAAATGGAGGCTACAAGTTTAAATGTGAATGTGGCCAAATTGGCAAAAAAAACTACAGAAAGAGAAGAAGTTGAAAAGAGGAATTATATGGAGAATTTCATGATTGAGGAATAAAATAAGGTACAACAAAGGAATATTGAGCTGCAAAAAAAGGTGGAAAGGTTGAGGTATGGGAAAATAGGGGCATCATCAAGTGCTCCTATGATTAAATCATTACCATCTATTGTTTCCACACCAATGTCTCCCACTAAGACTCCTACCCTTAGCTCCACATTAGAACAAATTGAGGAGGAGCTAGAGTGCTTTGCTGATCCAACAAAGAAACAATTAATGCACAAAATTATAGAGCTAAAGGATTCCTTGAAAGATAGTGAGGAGAAGGCATCATTGAGGAAAAAGGAAATTTTCACCATAGTTTTGCAACATTTAAATGAAAACGTTGATAATAGATTGCCAAGTGTACATTCTTCTTATTCTTTATTAGTGGGTTCAATAAATAATTTAGATAGGGATCAGGAAGTAGCAATACCATTGATCAAGAAATGGATCCCTAGGGCCAATGACTTGGATGTGATGTATAAAGCCTCAAGATTTGATGTAAATAATAGGCCACAGTCATTGAGACCTACTCAGGTATTGGTTAAATAATTACAAGGTTTTCAGGCCTTACCAAATGACTTGAGTAGGAAAATAGAGGAATTGGTGAAGAGTTTTGATGATTGGAGTGATACATTTTTTCCTGATATAATTGATGAGAAGGGTAATATTACGTATCTTCAATAGTGGAGGGATTAGGCTAATAGATTCATTAATGCCAAAATTGCTTCAATTTGTGATGACTTGGATTCTGATCTACTAGTGAGTTGCATGGACAAGATCATCAACACCGGTTCATTTCTAGAATCTTTTGAGAATAAAGCAAACCAAGTGGCAGTTAAAATACACCCTATAGTGCCAAGTTGGATGAGGTAATAAATTTCAATTGGCCAAGTGATGAAGAATACCAATGATGGGTGGATACATATTTGACTGAGGAAGAGTAAAAGCAGGAGTAACTAGTAACAATTAATCAATTGACTGTTGTAGTCATAATAATTTCAAATTGTATTTTGTGGTGACAGTTTAAAGGTGTGTTCTCTTGAAGATTCGTTACTATGTCAAACCATCCTCAATGGGTAAAATGGGAAGAAACAAGAATATTCTACAAGCAAATGTCTATTGTAACTGAATTTTGAAATGTCACAAAGCGGTCCAATTGGCTGGTGACATGTGTAATTTCTTGCCCGATGCTTATTTTCTCCTTCATTTTCTATAAGAAAGATTTTAAGGCTAGAAGTACTATTGGAAAATGTGCCTCAATTTACTAGCTTGGACCTCTATTAAAGGCTTGAAAAATTTATGCCCTTGTCACTTTATCGTGGTGTTCTCATTTGGTTAGCTTGAACCTTTAGTTGTTGAGACTTAGTCTAATCGGAGAGACTCTAAGGGTTGTCACAATGATGGGCCAAGGGGAGTGGAGTTGGAGAAATGTTAGTTGGCCTCGACTTTATCGGTAGTGCAGTCATCTATCGGCGGAAGGAAATGCTCTATCTCATCGATGTGTGGATGCCTTGCATCAACGGCTGCTATCAGCTTCATCTGAGAATGTTGGTTGCTTTCCGTGACATGTGAAGGCAAGTACCATTGTTAACCTTTACACCAAGAAAAAATTGTTGTGCACATGACACATGGTGACTTGTCATAGTGGTGAGCATAGTGAAGAGATGGTGGGCCCTAAGTTTCTTTACGAAAAGTTTTGTCCAACCATGGACAGTTCTCTATACCTCAGGATTTCCTTGGGGAATCTAGCGGATGCCACTAGAGATTCCCCAAAGGAGCTCCAACAACATCCACGTAGGCCAAGCAAAGTGCACGAGTGATGGACACATGGAAAATTTGGAAGCTAATTATGGATGAGCTCATGGGAATGTTGGAAATTCCCTCCTGGATGCCCTGAAACTTCCTGAGCGGTGGACACATGGCTTGTGGGACACAATAGAGCTGGCGGTCGGTGTTTTGGCAATAGCAGATTATTGCTGGCTCAAAATGTGATGCAATAGTTATTGATAGTGAAGGGATCTCAGATCGTGGGGTTTGTTGACTGATTACTCCTCGGTCAAGCGATTAAATGAATTATAGTGCAATACGTGGTGATTTCTCATTGGTTATTTTTGCACCATTGTTGCAAAACAACATTTATTACCAGAAGCTGGATCGGTGAAAAGAAAATTATTATGCAGTATTTTGTGATTTGCAAATCCCAAATTATATTTTCTTTGCAATGAATTTATTGCGGGGGTGGCTCAATGCAGGATTGCAGGTGGATCCGATCCAAGATTGTTTTGGCGTGTTAGTGAAGAACTAAATTTAATGCACCCTAATTGGTGATTGTAAAGAGACTTGTAATAGTCGGTCTTGACTAAGAGTCATGAGAAATATTTGTAGAAGAGCAGTAGAATACTAGAAAATGAGTTTTTTTTTTCATTGTATGCCAAAATAGCATTGTAACAGTGAGTGCATGAATACGCAAGTGTTGCTATGAGCTAACTATCAGAGAGTGAGGATTGTAACTTTGTATGTAATCATTTTCTTACTGTAATACAAAGTTTCTTTCTCTTGGTGTGGGGGAGTTTTTCTGAAAGAGTTTTCCCACATAAATAAAATGTTATCTTTGTAATCATTTTATTTATGTTACTCTTGTTACCCTGCATGTGTTCATCTTAAGTTTTTAAATATTTTAAAACTAGTCTTTGCACATCTCCTCTATAGTTTTAGTGTTAGGAAATTATTTCCGTGCCTTTGTTTTTCCTTACAAGTGGTATCAAATCCTTGCCAGTTGTGTTATCCTTGTTAGTAGGGATTTTTTTTTGTGCTAATACTATTGCAGTGGGAGTCTTGCAAAGTTAGAACTTAGTTTTGTCTAAGATGGCAAGTACATTAGGAATAGTTGACATTGAGAAATTCAATGGAGACAACTTTGAGTTGTGGAAACTCAAAGTGGAAGACCTATTAGTGGATAGAGACCTCTGGGTAGCAATGTCTAGAACTATAACATAAGGTATGAAGCAAGAAGAATGGGACCTTGTAGATAGAAAAGCAAGAGGTCTGATAAGACTTTTTCTGGCTGATTTTGTACTCCTAAATGTCTATGTGGAGAAGTCTGTAGCTTCATTATGGAAGAAGCCTGGTGATATTTATCAGGGAAAGTCTTTGGTAAATAAGTTATTCCTGAGGAAGAAGTTGTACTCCTTGAAGATGGAAGAAGGTACATCTACTACAGACCATCTAAACTCATTTCATATGATTGTTGCTTAGTTGGCATCTATGGGTGTAAAGATAGAGGAGGAGGATCGTTGCATGCTCCTGTTATGTTTGTTACCTGACAGTTGGGATCACCTAGTGATGGCTATTGGAAGTACGACTACTACTTTCAAGATGGAAGATATGGTTGGTTTGCTGCTGTCTGAAGATATGTAGAGGAAGTCTTCTGAGATGGAAAAAGAGGCCCTTTTTGTTTGAGGTAGATTGAAGGAGAAAGGAAAGAAGAAGAATAAGAAGTCCAAATCTAAATCTATAGGGATATTGAAGTCTCCTGGTAAAAGATCCAAGGTGAAATGTTGGAGCCTGGTCATATCTGAAAGCATTGTAAGGAGGAGGAGAAGAAGAAGAGTAACTCTTCAGACTATGACTCTTCTCAGAGTGATGTAGATTCCCTCATTGCAGCCTTGGCAATATAGGTATCAGATGATGTCTAGCTGGTTGACTCAGGTGCATCCTTTCAGATGACATCTCATACAGAATGGTTCACTAAGTATGAGAAGTATGATGGTGGAAAGGTGTACTTGGAAAGTGATTCAACATTGGAGATTGTTCGCTGAGGTAGAGTCAAGATATAGTTCCCTAATGGTAGAATCAAAGGGATTGGTGGCATACTACACATACCAAGTCTAGCTCGTAACTTACTTTCTATCAGTAAGTTGAATGATGTTGGTGTAGAAGTTTCTTTCTCAAGCAAAGGATGTAAGATGGCTAGAGGTGCAATGGTGCTGGTGAAGGGTGTGCGTATTGGCACTTTGTACAAGCTATATGCATGTCCTATTCAATGTAATGCCTCTGTAGAGTCAAGTAAAGTTGTTCCTATAGAGGAAGATGAAGATGATTCTTTGGCTACAAATGAGATAGAGGTGAAACTCCCAATAGAGAACACCATGTTGTGGTATCATAGACTTAGTCACATAGGTGACAAAGGTTTAAAAACCTTGAAAAATGGAAATCTTGTTGAGGGGCTTGTAGATTGTAATCTTGAGTTTGATTTTTGTGAACACTGCATTTATGGAAAGCAACAACGTGTTTCTTTTTTCTCGAATTCTCATAAATCTTTTGGTGGACTAGACTATGTTCATTCTGATGTGTTTGGTCCAATGAATGTTCCTTCATTATCAAATTCTAGATACTATGTTTCTTTTATTGATGACTACTCGAGAAGGGCATTTATATACTTTCTTAAAAGTAAATAAAAAATGTTCAGTCGTTTTAAACAGTTTAAAAACTTGGTAGAGAATCAGACTGAAAGGAAAATAAAATGTTTGATAGATAATGGCAGTGAGTTTTGTTATGCAGATTTTGATAGATACTATAAATACCATGGGATTAAAAGACATAAAACTACACCTTATACTGCACAACAGAATGAAGTTAATGAAAGGTTAAACATGACACTGATGGAAAATGCAAGGAGTGTGTTGAGCAGTGCTGGTCTGGAGTAGATGTTTTGTGGCTGAGATTGTGGCTACAACATGTTACCTAGTAAATCATTCTCCTTGCTTTGCTCTTGTCGATAAGACACCTTTGGAAGCATGGTTTGGTAAGAAGACCTCTCTGAGACATGTTTGTCTCTTTGGTTGTGAGGCATATGCATATGTGCCAAATGAGAAAAGATCTAAGTTGGAGAAAAAAGTTTTTAAATGTATCTTCTTTGGCTATGGTGTTGGGGTGAAGGGATACAAGCTTTGGAATCCTAATACTGAGAAGGTTTTGTCTAGAAGAAGTGTAATATTTTGTGAGTTGAAACCTTCTACAGCTGATCCACAACTAGAGATAGATCAAAGAGAAAAGTAGAATGATGTAGTTGAGATTCCCCAGACCCTAGAAAAGGGAGAACTGCATGGTGTACCTAAAACTGAGGAGATCTGTAGCAACTCTGAGATTTTTGAAGATGAATAACCACAACCTCAGCCAATGAGAAGGTCTACATGTTAAAAATAACAACCTGATAGGTATAGTTTCTCCATTTTGGATTCGAACTATGCTTATGCTTTGATTACTAGCATTGAGGAGCCTAGGATGTTTAAAGAGGCAATTAATATGCCCAATGCAAATTCCTGGTTTGAAGCCATGAATGAAGAAATGGAATCATTGGAAAAGAATGAAACTTGGGATTTGGTACCTTTGCTTGAAGGAAGAAAGTTTGTTGGTTGTAAATGGGAATTTAAGAAGAAGACTAGTCTTGAGGGCATTGCGGAGGAGTATAAAGCGAGGTTGGTTGCAAAGGGGTATTCCTAGGTAGAGGGAATTGATTATGGATAAATTTTTCCCCCATAGCTAAACTAACATCTATCAAATTTTTGTTGTCATTTGCAGCCGCGTATGACTTAGAGATCGAGCAGATGGATGTGAAAACAACATTTCTCCATGGAGAGCTAAAAGAAGAAATTTACATGTCCCAACCTAAGCACTTCGTTGAAAAAGGTAAAGAAAGCTTGGTCTACAAATTAAAAAAATCTTTCTATGGTTTGAAGAAATCTCCTAGAATGTGGTACCAAAAGTTTGAAACATTTGTGTTTTCTATGGGATTTGTGAGATCAAACTCTGATCATTGTGTGTATTATAAAACTGAAAATGATTGTGTGCTTATTATTACCCTATACATGGATGATATGTTGTTCATAGGAAACAATAAGTCTATGATTTCTGATCTTAAATCTTAGTTGTCTGCAAAGTTCGAAATGAAAGATCTGGGTGTAGCAAGGTATATTCTAGGTATGGAGATAACTAGGGACAAAAATGGTAGAAAGCTTTGCGTCAGCCAAAGTAAGTACATCAACACTATTCTAGAGAGATTTGATATGAGTGATTGCAAGAAGCTAGTTGTTCCAGTTACCTAGGGAACAAAACTATCTGGTAAAGACTGTCCAAAATTATCTACTAAGATGGAGGACATGACTAGAGTGCCTTATGCAAGTTTTTTTGGTAGTTTAATGTATGTGATGGTTTATACAAGGCTAGACATTTCCCAAATAGTGGGAGTACTCAACTAATTTATGAAAAATCCAGGAAGGATGCATTGGGATGCTATAAAGAGAGTGTTTAGATATCTAAGAGGTACCTTACAATGCACTCTGTGTTACCATGGCAATTTGGTTGCATCACAGAGAACTCTCAACATTCATGGATATGTGGACTTTGATTGGGTAGGGAAAATTGACTGCAGAAGATCCACCAGTGGATACACTTTCATGTCAAATGGCAGTGCAATCAGTTAGATGAGCAAGCGATAGGCTATAGTCACTTTGTCCATGACAAAGGCAGAATACATGGCAGTGAATCACGCTTGCAAAAAATTTGTTTGGCTCAGTCGATTATGTTCTGATATTGGTTTTAATGTAGGCAAGATCAATATTTTCTATGTTATTCAAAGTGCCATTTGTTTGGTGAAAAATCCAACTTTCCATGCCAAGACAAAGCATATTTATGTGTAGTATCACTACGTGAGAGATATGGTGGAGAATGGAAAGGTCTCTTTAGAGAAGGTGGATACTCTGAATAATTTTTTTGATGCATTGACAAAGCAAGTAAGCACAAACAAGTTTAGATGGTGTGCAAGTTCAATGGTCTTTGGGGCCTATGATCATAAATAAATTCAAATTTCAGAGGAAGCTTGTAAGTCTTCATCAAGTGGGATCTTGTTGGAAAATGTGCCTCAATTTACTAGCTTGGACCTTTGTTAAAGGCTTGATGAATTTATGCCCTTTTGGTCGGCTTGACCCTTTGGTCACTGAGACTTAGTCTAATCAGCAAGACTCTGAGGGTTGTTATAGCAATGGGCCAACAAGAGTGGAGTTGGCAGAATGTTAATTGGCCTCGGCTTTATTGGTAGAGCAGTCATCTATCAACGGAATGAAATGCTTTGTCTTGCTAATGTGTTGATGCCTTGCATCAATAACTTCTATTAGCTTCATTTGATGGTGTTGGCTTCTTTCCATGGCATCTGAAGGCAACTACCATTGTTAAGCTTTTTGGTGAGTGGAATTGCCTGTGCACATGATGCGTGGTGGCTTGTCAAAATGGTCAACACAACAAAGAGATGGTGGGCCCCAAGTCGCTTTATGCAAAGGTTTGTTCGGCCATGGAGACTTGTCTATGCCTCGAGAGTTCCCTAGGGAATCTAGCAAATGCTGCTAGAGATTCCTCGAAGGAGCTCCAATGACTTCCAAGTAGGCCAAGCAGAGTGCACGAGCGTCGAACACATGGTAGATTCAGAAGCTCATTTTGGACGAGCTCATGGGAATCTTGGAAATTCCCTCCTAGATTCCCTAAAACCTCTTGAGTGGCGGAGACATGGCTTATGGGACCTGATAGAGCTAGTGGTCGGTGTTTTGGTGATAGTAGATTATTGTCAAATCAGAAGTTGATGCAATAGTTAGCAATAGCGAAGGGATCTCAGACTATGGGGTTTGTTGACCGGTCACTCCTCGATCAAGTGGTAGAATGAATAGTAGTGTGACATATGGTGATTTCTCATCGGTTATTTTTGCACCATTGTTGCAATATAACATTTATTGTCGAAAGATGGATCGGTGAAAAGCGAACTGTTATGCAGTCTTTTGTGATCGGATTTTGGCGATTGGCAGAGTCCCAATTGTATTTTCTCTTTAACAAATTTATTGCGGGGGTGGCTCGATGCAGGATTGTAGGTGGATCCGATCCAAGATCAATTTGGTATGTCAGTGAAGAAATTAATTTAATGCACCCTAATTGGTGGTTGTAAAGAGACTTGTAATAGTCGGTTTTGACTAGGAATCATGATAAAGATTTGTAGAAGAGTAGTAGAATATTGGAAAAAGAGTTTTTTAAATGAGTTTTGAATTTTCATTGTATGCCAGAATAGCATTGTAATAGTGAGTGCATGAAAACTCAAGTGCTGATATGAGCTAACTATCAGAGTGTGAGGACTATAACTTTTTATGTAATTGTTTTCTTACTATAATACAAAGTGTCTTTCTTTTGGTGTGGTGGGTTTTTTCCTGAAAGGGTTTTCCCATGTAAATCGGGTGTTATCTCTATAATCATTTTATTTTTGTTACTCTTTTTACCCTGCATGTGTTCATCTTAAGTGTTTTAATGTTTTAAAAGTGGTATTTTCATGTCTCCTTTGTGGTTTTAGCATTAGGAAAGTGCTTCTACATCTTTTCTTTTCCTTACAAGTACGGGGTTAGCATGTTGGAAATTTTTGGTCGAGTCTAGGTGAAGTTGCAAAGCAAATTATAAAGTCTGGTAGTTACAAAGAAAATGCAAATTAGGTTCTAAATCATTTTGTTCTAGGTTTTTATTTCATGAAGATATAATGTTGTATAATAGTACTAGCATTTGAATCAGAGTGATAAATTCAAGCTCATGTCTCTCCTATGTACACGCATATTTAGATTTTGAATAAAGTGATTAAGGGTTATTTTTTTCATCTCACTGTTGTGGTGTGTGCAATTCTTATTTTAGCTTTAGTTCAAGGAATTAATTAAAATGCTTAAATGGGATTTTAGGTTGATATGTTTTGTACAAGGATCTGATAAGTAGTATTGAGTTAGGGTTACATATTAGTGATACTGCAAGGCAGTATTATCAAAGATCTTATATGCTATGTGTTGAATCTGTATAAACCCTTAGCTATTTGCAAATTTGACTCCCCCAATGGATAAGGCACTAATCTAAGTTGCATTTGTTCTTTGTGATTCAATATTTGTTTGTGTTCACCCAGAGCTTGCTACAAATTGAAAATTAATGAATATCTTTTACTTTGAATTATTATTGTGACTATCTCATGCTCCAAATTGTTGATATTATTGATGAACAACCAGTTCTATTCAGTTTCATCCCATTCTATTGAGCTATTGAGTGAGATTATTTATTATTGTTAATGTTATTTATGATTATGGTGCAGAGGCTATAAACACATTAACGGACCACCCTCCTAGGTCTTGCAGAGCCCAAAGTGTAGGAGTTCTTTAAAATCATTTTCAATTGGAGTAGGTCCTTTGAGATGCCCTTTATTGCAATTGGCAATTACATAGGTATATTAGAAGATCATCCTGGTTATAGTAAAACAAACCAACACGTCTATCTACTTTTTAAGTGCTTCTTCACTATTTTTAGATTGTTCCAATTCATCATCCAATCGATTGCAAAATTTAGATTTTTCTTTCAATTATTATGCTAGGTTCTCCTTATTTTTATTTCTGTCTTCAACCTCCTTGGTCATCCTCATCATGATAGATTCCATTTGATGCTTTAGGACTATATTATCTCTAGAAATATTTTCACATTCTTTTGTCCTTTTTTTTAGGGCTTGACTGAGTTAATCTTCTTCAATGATCTTACTACCACACTGCTTAATCTGATCACAAAGTTCCTTTCTCTTCTTTCTAGATTTATTGATTTTGTCTTTCAAAGGCTCAATAAATTTTTTAGCATCTGAGAGGTATTCTTCCAATTTATGCACTTTAGCCTTTAACTGATCAAGATCATCCAAGGCCACTGAAAGTTTTTGTTGAAGACTACTTGAATCTATTGAAACACCTTCCAATATCTCCCCAAGTGGTTAGACTTCCTTTAGAGGAAATAGATCTGATACAAATTTTTGGAAACAAGCTACACTGGGAGGGGGGGTGAATCAGTGTTGTGCAAAATTTAACTTTATTAACCTTTAACTTCAAAGCATTAAAAAAATTCAACCATAATGCATAAACATGAAGCAAATGAACACACCACCATAACACAAGGATTTTCATGTGGAAACCTTGTTAGGGGAAAAACCACGATACATGGCCAATCCACAAGTTAATCTGAGTATAATCAAATGAAGTTTACAATAAGGGGAGTACACTTGAATTTAGGCACACTACCTAGAGCTCAGTGCTCAAAGGGAAGGCTCACTTCCTTACAAAGAAAATCATATTAAAACCATCTAAGAATTTGAATTGAGATAAATAGCATCTAAATATTCCTGATTACAATTCCAATTAAGCATGATATACAATATTTTGTCCTGCAAACTGATTCTTCACTTTTGCTCTGTTCTACTCACACTCGTAATACAAATTCTTTATGCGCAAGTGAAACTGTCCAATATCACTCTTTTTCTCTTCTTTAACTCACAATTCGCATCAACACAAACTTCATACCTTATACAAAATGATACAAATGGTCTTACATATATATCCACAACATCAAATTCAATTACACTTTGTCGGCTTCAATAGAACACAAAAATAATTACCACCGTCGTCTAGATCCATAATTTAATCTTTATGTGCATCCTCCAAAGTCAGTTAAGACATAGAGAGGACCCAAATAAACATAATCAAGCATGAAAAAATTTAATTAATTTCTCCTTATACATCAATGACATAATGAATTCATGAAGTCGGCTTCAATACGAAAAACTGAGAATAAGCCAATCGGATCTTCTAACTTCCACATGAATTGATATGAGCCACTACGCTTCAGTAGTAACAAAGATAGTATACCAAAAAAAAATTCCTAAGATGTGCAACATAAAATAATAACATGAAATCTTCATACAGATCAATGAACACTATGTTACCAAATACTTTGTTCTTCCTTATCAATCTGTCTACTAGTATGATTGAATGATGATATGCATATCTGATCATAGACTAGGGTTACCATCAATGACAACACCAATTGATACTATAGTGTCTTTTGCTAACACAGTTTGGGTGATTTGAAGAGTTGAGATAGTTCTCTAAAAAAATTATTTGCTATGTTCAAAGGCAACATGAATGAAAGCGAAATGATTCCAAAGAAATTTGTTGACAAGTATAAGAATGATATCATATTTCATGTATCCTCTAATGTGTGCATGATTGAAGCTATTGAACCCCAGACTATATGGATTCAACCTTTGGGGTATGAATTTATAGAGGATGAAGGAGAAGGCTATGTAGAAGTGTTTTTGAAAAGTCTGAAAAATACAAGTGAACCTAGAGTTGGAACTTATGCAGAAAAATGTATGGAAGTTCACTTGGAGAATAAGAAACCTATGATAAGAAAGAAGATAGGTGAAATTATTAGAAAGTATAGCTTTACTGATGAGAATATTGCACAAGATAGAGCCTTGGGAGAGAAGAAAACTAGAGAATCATTAGGTCTAAGGAGATCTAATAGGACTGCTCCTTCAAAACCAACTTCTAGCCCTACAACAGTAAAGGTAGAGCCTAGTGCTTTTAGTAAAGCAAAAGGCCCAAATCCTTCCAAACCTACTACAAGATGTGGGAAAAGGAAAGAGTCCCCTCCGATTGCACAATTCAAAATGAGTAGAAAAGAAAAGGCTACAAGGGAAAAGAACCTTACCATCATTGAAGAACAAGACGAAGAGGAGGAAGACCCTGCAAAAAAATTGGTAACAAATAAGAGAGGAAGCATGTCCTCTAGTGTAGGTGCTTCATAGGAAGCAAGCATTGGTTCTAAAATATTTCAATTTTTATCATCCTTCAAAGAGGAGGCATAACAGGACTTTGGTGTTCATGTGCACACCAAACCAGACCCAAAGAAGGCAAAGATGTCAAAAGAGGCATCTCTAGACTAGGAAGAACAAAAGGCCTCTCTGGTAAGACCTAATTCCCCTCTTATATTAGAGGCTTTTTTAAATATCCTATTTCATTTTGAAGATATGCTACAACCTACCACAAAAAATTATACTCAAGTAAGTAGAGAGGATAGGAAAACATTGATGTTAGCCATTATTTAGTATGTTATTACTTTGGAAGTTAATTGGGACTATGTTAAGACCAATGTACTTGAGAAATTATGGGAGGCCCTGATGAAAAGAAGATCAAAGGCTATCGAATTGGAAGAGAAGATAAGAAATGAGGCATTTGAGGAAATTGGATCCTCTTTGACCACAAATGATTTGGAAACCTTGAAAAAGGTATGTTCAAAGATGTTACAGATGAAGAAAAGAGTAAACACTTTGATGAAAATAGACAAGAAGTGGATAAAGAAGATAAAGAAGGAAACTACAAATGCCATCAGGGGTATGGCTAAGAAATATAGCATGTTTGGTGCATGCCCATCTAGTTCTAAACCTAAGTCAGGAGAATAGTATTCTACAGAGGTTAAGGATGGCATTACTTCTGGTATAAATGACACAAAAATTCCTCTAGAAACAAATGGTACAAATATCCCTTCGGATATAGGTGTTCCAAATGATCCTCTAGAGATAGAGAAACAAAATGAGGAAGAAGTTGAATCAAAGAAGCATGTTGTTGTCCCTCTAGAGCATATTGAAGAAGAAAAGGATAAATATGAAGGTGAAAGGGATGAAGGAGAAATAGATAAAGATGAAAAGGAAGAAGATGGAAAAGGAGAAGAAGAGAAAAAAGAAGGAGAAGAAAAGGTAGAAGAAAAGGAAGAATGAACAAGATCAAAGGTAGGTTTTAGAATATCCAAGGTCCCCTAGAGAATCCTCCTTTAATGATGATATTTTGAAAGGCTTGTTATCCAAGTATATTAGGTTCCAACTGGTGATTCCTATGGAACTTATACAAGTCCCCATGATTCAAGGCAGTGTGGATCTGCATAATATTTCTCCTATTCATAAATTGGTGTTAGGGGATGAATTGCATGCATCCAAAAGAAGATAAATTCTATAAACTCATCAGAAGGGGACATATCTTATTTATGATGCCATCAAAGATTTGCAAGAGGCCACCCTCAGTACATCAATGGATACTTCTCTCACTATAGTAGAGAATCTAAAAATTCTATTGAACTCCATTAAGGAGCATGCCTCTAGAATTGGTGAGAACACAAGGCAAGAGTTGAAGAGAAATTAGCAAAGAAAAGGATTTTGGAAGTTCATGATAAGTGTTCTCTCGCACACACCATTGTTGAAAATAATCTGGAAGTTGTGCATGATTGTGAGTTTGAAGAAAATACTATATTTTATTATTACATTAAGTGGTAGGATGCCACTCAAAATATCAAGGATCTCATGGAATCCATTGGGTCTCAGTTGACTGCTATCTCCAGTACTTACTGTGCATCCAAAGATAGAGACATGGCAACCTGAAATGCTATCTCTGCTGATAGAGAGAAATTATTTATGCTACAAAAGTAGAAGGAACATATCATCAGAAAATTCAGTCTGTTAGGTGACAATGTGAGAATGGAATACACTCTAGTGGCCAATTCTTTGGCTAATGCAAAAAATTTGGACAAGATCAACCTAACTCCCAACACACCATATGATGTTGAAGAGAGCTTGATAGATTTGGAATCTCTAAATAGAATTTTGATATCTACTAAGCGGAGTTGGGAGAATGGAAAGACAACATGGCAAGGTATTCTCAAGGATCTTTAATGCTCACCTTCCTCTGGGTAGTGTTTTTCATTTTTCACTTTTTGGACTGTCATTTGTCCTTGATGTCAAAGGGGGAGAGAAAAGGGAGAGAATGTTATGGAGAGAAAAGGGGAAAGTATTGTACATAGGAAGTTTATAAATTCTTTTGGAACATGTTTCCATCAATGAAAAAGAGGGGGATTGTTGAAAGAATGAATAATAACATATAATTATGTAGCTTTTGTGTTGTCATTGATGTCACCATGTTATATGAGTTACAACTGCAAGTTTAAGTTCAAGGTTGATCTGGTATTTTGAATCGATATGCAAGTATTATCCTCTAGTATTTTGGTATACGATCCTTTTTTGATGAATATCTTTAATTATGGTTTTTGGAGATGGTTCTTTGTTTTCAAAAGATTGTATATTCATAATTTTAGATGTACAGGTACTTGTATGACAATTTGGCATCGTTTTGTTTCTATTAGGTCTATCTCTAGCCGACCTAATAAATAGTTGATGGTATAATGAATTAATTTTTTATTTTGGATGTATGTGAGACCTATCTTAGGTTCATTCTTACATATTGTAGCATGCTACATGCTTGAATTATTTATGGAGAATTTTTGTACAAACTTGAAGCCAATAGAATCTTTTTGGTGAGTAAGGGATGCATCTAATTAGGCCGACCTAATTTATCCTTTCAGATGAGTTAGATATATATATATATATATTGGATGGTTTTGAGATTGAAATATATGGAATGAATGTGAATACAAATCAAGGTGGATATATGTATGCTAGTATGTGAGTTTACAGAGCATCAAAGGAACTGAATCATCACTTTTTAGGTGTAACTTTATCAATTCATATTCTAGCTATAAGCCACTTTGTTACCATATCTTTTATAGGCAGTGATCCCTCCTTTTTGGACAGTGAGTCCTAGTAATGAGCCACCCTTTGTAATATCTTATAACTGGTTATACTATATTGTGAGCTAATCCTCACCGTGGTTTTTCCCATTTTGGTTTTTCCACGTAAAAATTTTGGTGTTCATGTGTTGTGTGCTTTTATGTTCTATTAATTCTCTTGCTCATTTTTATTTGTATATGCATTGGAGTAATTGGATGGTGTTTTTCAATAAGTTAAAGAAGATACTAATTCACCCCTCCCATTCAATATCTTGGGTATTCAAAATTTGGTTTCTCATAAGATAAAACTCTATCATTTCTTGTTACCTTCTAGGTCAAATCCTTTATGGAATTCATCATTTTATCTATCTTTTCTTCGTATACATCATTTTTTCATTATGATGTCCCTTAGGGTTCTTTAAAATATTTACATCTTCCTTATTTCCTCTCTTACTTAAAGATCTTCTATTTATTTTAATATGAACTACAACCTTATATGTGTCTCTTAAGGTCTAAGGATTCTTATCTCTAAGGTGGTGGCCCATTTTAGAATCAAAGTCATTATAATATGTAACTGTGAACCCCTAAACCTGCAAATGCACAAGAACAACAAACAAGGTTAGATTGTTAGATCAAAATGCATACAAGCATGAGGGATTCCCCATGAAATCCATCCATTTAACTCAAACTAGGAAAGTGAAGAACATAATATGGAAAAGCATATAAATCCTAATTAAGCAAATAAAATTAAGATCCCATGGGGGAATTGGTGCCAATTGAATGTTGAAATTGGCCCTTTCCCAGCTCCTAAGTTGAAATGTGAATGGTTGTGAAATAGTCAAATCTCCAAATGAGATTTGAGAATAACCTAGTTATGAATTGTGAAAAATGGTGAATGATTGAGTGGAAATGGGCAAAATTAGCTCTCAATGTGAAGAGAATAACTTTGCATGAAATTATGGATGATAAATGAGGAGAGAAGCCTCCCATTTATAGATTTGAATTTGGAAGAATGAGCAAGCTTTGAGTGATGTGGGACTAACCTTTAATCCAAAAGTTTAATGCCACTTGTCACCATGTGAATGGTTGATGGTTGTGAACATTTTGGCCAAAGTGCCAATAAATGCCATTAGTTTGAATTTGAATTTGTGAAATGACTTGTTGAAGAGGGAAGGGAAATGAAGTTAATGTCACTTGGCTCAATGCAAAGGACATGTAAGAGGCTTTAAATGCCTTGTTGGAAGGACCAAGTCCATTTGGACTTTTTTAATTAAAATTGAGGAATATTCTCTTTTGATGCCATGTGAGGGAAAACAGACAATTAAATAAATCAAAGTAATTGATTTATTGTGCAAGTTGCATTTTCTAAAGGATTTTAGTCAGAGGGATTAACTTAATCAAGGTTTTGATTAATTTAATAGAAGTTTTGATGATTTGACAATTTTGACTCAAATAGATGAATTAATTTAAATCAAAATTGAGAGGAAATAATTAATTAAATAAATGATTTGATTTATTTAACTAAGGAGGAATATGTTACGTTAAATCAAATAAGGTTTAATTTAATTTATTTAATAAGAAGACTTCAGATATTTGAATCAAATAAAATGATTTATTTAATTAAATAGAGATGTAAGATTAATTAAATTAAATTGATTAATTTAATCAATGGAAGAGGAAGACTTACTTAAATGAATAATGATGCATTGATTTAAGAGACAGAATATGATGAACTACTGAGAGTATGATTTTGGAGGAAATGATGTTAGTAATTTGGATCAAGTGTGCTGAACCGAAAATGTACATTTTCCATGTTTACATTTTTCCCCTCTTTGAAGCAATGTACTTGTTGCATTGATTCAAATAATAAACTGCTATGATCAAAAGTTCAAAATTTTCTCAAATTTTCAGATGCCCCACTACTGCCCCAATGGAAGGATATTGCTAGATATTGCCCGCTCGAGAGATCAGACGAAAGTTTTTAATTTCTGGACGATCTCACAAAAAAGATGGATAAGGTGTCGAATAGTCTCAAAATGCCCTAGATCATCAAAAATGTGCTTAAAAGTGCCACAAATGGTGCAAAATATCCCTTGGTTGGATGAAAATGAGATTGAGGGACCAAAACCCTAGTTGGAAAGGTCAAATTAGGTCAAAAAACCTTAATTTTTAGGCTTAAATAGACCTTGAGGGGTCACTTTTAATGCATTTGCAACCTTAATCCTTTAAAAAATTCACACCTTGAGCTCTAAGTTTTGGTCAAGATGGCACAATGGCAATTTCCCAGGCACATGTCAGAGCAGGTTCGAGTGCATCAATGACCAGTTGCCGCAGGACCCGTGGTATGTACCCCTATCCAACTTTCAATTTCGTCGTTATACATGCATTAAAGAGGTTTTAGATCTTGTTTAGGTGGCATGATGCTATATAGTGTCATGGAAAATGCCAAGTCAAGGCCATGTGGTCCTATATAGAACCGCCTATGCATAGAGTGTTGGACAACACTATTTAGGAAACTAGGGTTTCTACTCCAAACTCGGTTGCACACACAAGTAGCACCGCATGACGTAGTTTGTCAAAAGGAGGCACCAAAGTCTATCGCACGGCTCAGTTTGGAACATTACAAACTACACCACTTTTGAGAAAAACATTGTGCGGTGCTACTTGTGCGTGCAACCGGGTTTGGAGCTGAAACCCTAGTTACCTAAACAACATCACACGACACTCTATGCATAGGCAGTTCTATATAGGACCGCACGACCCTGACTTGGCATTTTTTGTGGTACTATATAGTGTTGTGCTGCCTAAACCAAATATAAAACCTATTTAATGCACGAATAAAAATGAAAATTAATTTAATAAGAAGACTTTAGAGGATTTTAGTGAGAGGGATTAACTTAATCAAGGTTTTGATTAATTTAATAGGAGTTTTGATGATTTGACAATTTTGACTCAAATAGATGAATTAATTTAAATCAAAATTCAGAGGAAATGATTAATTAAATAAATGATTTGATTTATTTAACTAAGGAGGAATATGTTATGTTAAATCAAATAAGGTTTAATTTAATTTATTTAATAAGAAGACTTTAGAGATTTGAATAAAATAAAATGATTTATTTAATTAAACAGAGATGTAAGATTAATTAAATTAAATTGATTAATTTAATCAATGGAAGAGGAAGACTTACTTAAATGAATAATGATTCATTGATTTAAGAGACAGAATATGATGAACTACTGAGAGTATGATTTTGTAGGAAATGATGTTAGTAATTCGGATCAAGTGTGCCGAACCGAAAATGTACATTTTCCATGTTTACATTTTTCCCCTCTTTGAAGCAATGTACTTGTTGCATTGATTCAAATAATAAACTGCTATGGTCAAAAGTTCAAAATTTTCTCAAATTTTCAGATGCCCCACTACTGCCCCAATGGAAGGATATTGCTAGATATTGCCCGCTCGAGAGATCAAACGAAAGTTTTTAATTTCTGGACGATCTCACAAAAAAGATGGATAAGGTGTCGAATAGTCTCAAAATGCCCTAGATCATCAAAAATGTGCTTAAAAGTGCCACAAATGGTGCAAAATATCCCTTGGTTGGATGAAAATGAGATTGAGGGACCAAAACCCTAGTTGGAAAGGTCAAATTAGGTCAAAAAACCTTAATTTTTAGGCTTAAATAGACCTTGAGGGGTCACTTTTAATGCATTTGCAACCTTAATCCTTTAAAAAATTCACACCTTGAGCTCTAAGTTTTGGTCAAGATTGCACAATGGCAATTTCCCAGGCACATGTTGGAGCGGGTTCGAGTGCATCAACGACCAGTTGCCGCAGGACCCGTGGTATGTACCCCTATCCAACTTTCGATTTCGTCGTTATTCATGCATTAAAGAGGTTTTAGATCTTGTTTAGGTGGCATGATGCTATATAGTGTCATGGAAAATGCCAAGTCAGGGCCATGTGGTCCTATATAGAACTGCCTATGCATAGAGTGTTGGACAACACTATTTAGGAAACTAGGGTTTCTACTCCAAACTCGGTTGCACACACAAGTAGCACCGCATGACGTAGTTTGTCAAAAGGAGGCGCCAAAGTCTATTGCACGGATCAGTTTGGAACATTACAAACTACACCACTTTTGAGAACAACATTGTGCGGTGCTACTTGTGCGTGCAACCGGGTTTGGAGTTGAAACCCTAGTTACCTAAACAACATCACACGACGCTCTATGCATAGGCAGTTCTATATAGGACCGCACGACCCTGACTTGGCATTTTTTGTGGTACTATATAGTGTTGTGCTGCCTAAACCAAATATAAAACCTATTTAATGCACGAATAAAAATGAAAATTAATTTAATAAGAAGACTTTAGAGGATTTTAGTGAGAGGGATTAACTTAATCAAGGTTTTGATTAATTTATTTAATAAGAAGACTTTAGAGATTTGAATAAAATAAAATGATTTATTTAATTAAACAGAGATGTAAGATTAATTAAATTAAATTGATTAATTTACTCAATGGAAGAGGAAGACTTACTTAAATGAATAATGATTCATTGATTTAAGAGAAAGAATATGATGAACTGCTGAGAGTATGATTTTGGAGGAAATGATGTTAGTAATTCGGATCAAGTGTGCCGAACCGAAAATGTACATTTTCCATGTCTACATTTTTCCCCTCTTTGAAGTAATGTACTTGCTGCATTGATTCAAAGAATAAACTGCTATGATCAAAAGTTCAAAATTTTCTCAAATTTTCAGATGCCCCACTATTGCCCCAACTGAAGGATATTGCTAGATATTGCCCCCTTGAGAGATCAGACGAAAGTTTTTAATTTTTGGATGATCTCACGAAAAAAGGTGGATAAGGTGTCGAACAGTCTCAGAATGCCCCAAATCATCAAAAATGTGCTTAAAAGTGCCAAAAATGGTGCAAAATGGCCCTTGGTTGGATGAAAACAGAATCGGGGGACCAAAACCCTAGTTGGAAAGGTCAAATTAGCTCAAAAAACCCTAATTTTTAGGCTTAAATAGACTTTGAGGGGTCACTTTCAATGCAATTGCAACCTTAATCCTTTAAGAAATTGACACTTTGAGCTCTGAGGTTTGGTTAAGATGGCACAATGGCAGTTTCCCAGGCACGTGTCGAAGTGGGTTTGAGTACATCAATGACTAGTTGCCACAAGACCCATGGTATATACCCCTATCCAACTTTCAATTTCCTCGTTATTCATGAATTAAATAGGTTTTACATTTGGTTTAGGTGGTGCGATGCTATATAGCATTGCGTAAAATTCCAAGTCAAGGCCGCACGGTCCTATATAGAACCGCCTATGCATGGAGCATCGCACGACTCTATTTAGGAAACTAGGGTTTCGGATCCAAACCCAATCGCGCACACAAGTAGTGTTGTGTGATGTAGTTTATCAAAAGGAGGTGCCAAAGTCTATCACGTGGCTCAGTTTGGAACATTACAAACTGTGCCACTTTTAAGAACAACATCGTGCGATGCTACTTGTGTGTGCAACCGAGTTTGGATCCGCAACCCTAGTTACCTAAACAATATCGCGCGATGCTCTATGCATAGGTAGTTCTATATAGGACCGCGCGACCCTGACTTGGCATTTTTTGTGGTGCTATATAGCATCACACCACCTAAACCAAATCTAAAACCTATTTAATGCATGAATAACAAGGAAAATTAATTTATTAAGAAGACTTTAGAGGATTTTAGTGAGAGGGATTAACTTAATCAAGGTTTTGATTAATTTAATAGGAGTTTTGATGATTTGACAATTTTGACTCAAATAGATGAATTAATTTAAATCAAAATTGAGAGGAAATGATTAATTAAATAAATGATTTGATTTATTTAACTAAGGAGGAATATGTTAGGTTAAATCAAATAAGGTTTATTTTATTTTATTTAATAAGAAGACTTTAGAGATTTGAATAAAATAAAATGACTTATTTAATTAAACAGAGATGTAATATTAATTAAATTAAATTGATTAATTTAATCACTTGAAGAGGAAGACTTAATTAAATGAATAATGATTCATTGATTTAAGAGATAGAATATGATGAACTGCTAAGAGTATGATTTTGGAGGAAATGATGTTAGTAATCCGGATCAAGTGTGTCGAACCAAAAATGTACATTTTTCATGTCTACAGTAACTAGAAAAACATGCTCATTCAGTCTCAAATGGGCTAGGAGACTAGATAGAGCCTTTTGAAATCTAGTGTTAAATTATGAAACCATCTCATTTTGACCCATAGAAATATTATTGAATTTATTTTTCTTGAATCTTGGGTTTATCTTGTCACCATATTTCTCTTTGAAAACCCTTATTAATTCTTCTCAAGATCCAACACTAGTCTCTAGAAGGCTTCAATCCCTTGCATCAGCAATACAAGACTACATGAATAACTTCATAATCACATCCTCATGTTCTTCTCCAAAGTCACGTAGAAATTTCAAAAAAGAAACCAAGTGTTCCTCATGTCTCATGAAATCACTTCCAGAGAACTTAGAAAGGTATTTCCTTACTTCATTGGGAACTTGATTGGGGTATCCCGAGATTCCCCCAAAATCAAGTTGTCTATATGTATCCATCTATAGTGGTCTCCTTCCAGGAACATTTCCTCCTCCAAAGTTCCTATAACCTCCTTGATTGTGAGGAATATTTTATTGTATATATGGTTGATGTGATATGGGGATATATTAGTTTCCCACATAAGCTGGAACACCACCTTGCACCTAAGGACTAGTCTAAAACTATCCCTGGGTATTTAGTATATAATTTCCAACTCCTATATTATGTCCCACAAATGGTGGCTAAGACACATTTCCCATATTTATGTTTTGTTGGAAACACTGACCTTGTGTGGGGTTTATTTGAGGGCCAAATGAAACATTAGGTTTTGTTGGCAATACTTACCTTGTGTGGGGTTTATTTGAGGTCCAAATGAAACATTAGAACTCACAGGAATAAAAATCATGCTTGGATTACTCTGTGAAAATGAAGGGCTTGCACCTCTAGATGAGGCACTTCTTACATAGGTAGCACTAGTCATGTTTTGTGGAGTAGTATTTGATTGAGAATTACTCCATGTGACCACATGGGAGGTACATAGAGGTATATTCATTTTATTGCTATTTCCAGCCTAAGTTTGAGGTGTAGGTATGGAGGTGCTAACAACCGTTTGTTTCACTCTCATATTATCAAGTTCTTTCCTCATGTCATCTCTTTTCCTTTTCATATCTTCTTTGACCTTTTCCTATTTTAATCTCTCAATTTCTAACAACAAGTCCTTAGTTTCCCTTAGTATTTCTTCCTCAGTTTCAACTATATCACTAGGAGTAGGGACCTGTGAAATACTTGGAGGGGCCTAAGTAGGGACTTCAAAAGGAATACTAGTGGTAAATGGGGGATTAATTGGGTTTTCATAAGAAAAAGTATGGCATTTTGAAGTAGTAGGATCACCATGAAATTTTTGTATCATAGAATTTCCAAGGGTTAGGTTTTGATTTAAAGTTCTTGAGAAGGGTCAACCCTACTCCGGTTTGTATTTCTTGTTTGTCTTTCTCTTCTTTGAGAGTTTTTAGGTCTTATCAATGGTGAAATAAATCCCTCCTCATTTAACAAAGCATATCTTTCATGAGAAAAATTAGAACTATCATCATTGTGCAAAATATAGACAATACTTTTATCAAAAGTAGGATCACACCTACTTGGATCCTTATTCCTTTGATTTTTATTCTTGTCTCTCCAAGATGTTTTACCTCTTGTGTCTCCTCCCTTTTTTCTTCTTGAAGGGCCAATATTGTGAATGGATCTTTTTCCATGCATGATTCTAGCTTCTTCTTTTCAAGTGGTCTTTAGAGTGTAGAGTCACCACCCAAATTAATGGGAAAAATATTTCTTTCTTTCAATGCACCTTGACAAAATCCTTTAGATTTGATAACTTTTAGGACCTTTTAATATATGGATTTGGATAAAAATCTTGAATCAATCCACTAGGACATAGACAACTAGCAAAATTCCTCCTATCCCTAGCAGAGTCACCAATATGTTGGTGTTTCTGGCTGATGTTCTAAGTTCAACTAAAGGGTAGCTACTCCTTATGCTTAGAGACCCAAGGTCAGTGGCCAAAAAATAGGAGATTGATTGAAAAATTCTCTACACTTTAGGCTCTGCAGAACCAAGGTGGGTATCCCTATAACATCATTCACATATAACACTATTATAAAAATAATTCCTTTGATAATAGATCATCATACTACAATGGCGTAAGGAATTTGATGGGCTAAATCATCTTTACAACCTTCTATATTTCTAATAACTTTTGGTAGTATGGAAATAAACATAAAAGTAAAATATAAGAAATTAAAAGGTGTTGATTTGGTTTTGAAATTAGATCCACCTCATACGTAGGCTTATGGGAATAGATTGACCAATGCCTTATCCACCATGAATCTAGAAATGAATTAACACTCCTATAATAGACCAACCCCTAGCTTCTAATAGACTTACTACCTTGTAGCCTAAACCAACAAAATATCAATGCTATCAAAATTCTTTGAAATCCTTATTGTATAATCACAACCTTAACATATGAAATGAAAGAGATTACTCTACTCCTTGAATATAAACTAACAAATCAAGAATTCATGATTAGAAAATATGATATGAGAACTAGAAAAAAATCCTTGATTATATTGATTCAAAGGTAATGAGTACAATAGTGGAGATAATGATAGAACTGATATAAATCACTAAACATAATACAATGGGCATGTAGGTCATCTATTGTTATTATAGAGAAAACATTACATCTCCTTTCTCGGTGTTTAAGAAAACACTATACAGACTAAGGCAAAATACTTACAAAGTTTTGAGGGAATGGAACCCCAAAAACAACCACAAAAATTGCCATTCTAGTGCAGGAATAACTCCAATTGAGATTCAAAATTCCCAAACCCTAACCCTAACTAGGGTTTCAAGAAGAAGAACCCCAATTACAATTCAAATATCAAAATTGCCCACAAGAATAGAGTAAAAATCAACTATAAAGTCCCCCTAACACCTCAAGCACATTCCAACATGATGGAATTCATGAATGCAGGTATGGATGCCTGTGAAATATATAATTAAAATTAGGAAAAACATACCCTAATAAGGAATTTCAACCTCTGCAACACACAAGGGAGTAATGGTCATTTTTTGGCAATCAATGCAGCATTGGAAAGGTGAGGAAAATTGACCCAGGACCAATGATATTTGATCTAGGCATTGGATATTTTGCTAAGAATTCAATTTTTCCATTTCCCTATGAACAAGAGAAGCTAACCATTAACATTTAAATTCTAACCGTCAAACATGAGATGGAAGGCTCAAATCAAACATCAAGAAAATCTTAAAAGATAGCTATTGATCTCCATCTTTAAATCCTAGCCATCAGACACCACACCCAACAGCTTGATTATCAGGCCCCACCATGACAGATGTCACTTGCCCGCACCACTGAACAAATCATGTGGTTTCCCCATAGACTACAAGAATAACCAAGATTCAATCTACATACCTTTCCTTCACATCCATCACTCAATCAAGGGACCACCACCATCGCCAGCCATGCCACATAGAACAAGCCCACTACCCCACATGATTTTTTGATGACATCATCTTTATAGCACAAGCTGGTGAGTTAAGAGACCTTTTACCACTATATTGCACATCATTGTTATATTTATTGTAGAGCAGTGGGTTAATTTTAGCATTTAAGTGTCTCCATACTACTACCCCATGCTCCTCTGACTTGACTATTGTAGTATGATGGTGACAGCTTATTGTTCTTCCTTTACCCCGCAAGCTTGCCAAGGACCTCTAGAATTGAACAAGAACCCCTATGAGAATTTGGTAATGGAATTTTATGCATTTTTAGGTGAAGATAAGGATCAAATCTTCTCTTATTGGATTATAGGCTTTTAGGTTTTCCAAAGGGGTAAAATTATGCAAAATTTTGCAAGTTCCAATAGATCCTATGGGTTGTTCTCAGGTGATAAACAAAAATGGATACATACACCTCAGCCCAATGTGGGAAAATTTCTTGAGAAACTCTATAGGAGTGACTTCGTTGAAGAAGTCAATGACCTAGTGACACTATTGAGAAGAGTAATGGGCATTCTAGTCTCATCCCTCTTTGAGGAATGGATGTGGTATTTCTTTGAAGATATTCTAAGGGGAAAAACAAATTTTCATTGGGAAAGGACCATAAGAGATAACATCCATGCGTAGCTTGTCGCCATGAGGAAAATTCATGAATTATATATGAAATCCTATATGTTTTACATGTTAGCAAAAAATTTGGGCCATTGATTCATATTGTAAAATCTATAAATAGAAGCTTCCTCTCATTTTCAAAGAGAGATGAACTATTGTAGAATTTATTTTAAAGTAATACAAGTGACAACATTGAAGTGTTGGTGAATTTCTTGTCTTCTCTAAATGTATGCATGATTTTATCTTTTAGTTGTAATGGTGACAAAGTGTTAAGATATTTGATGCAATTCCTACTCATAATTTGTGTAGTTTGTCGATGGTAAATTACTTTGCAAAGTTAGTCTAAGATTAATTCTTAAATACACTCAAGTTCAACTGTGTATGTTTATGCTATATGTGTGGATGACACAGTTTGAAAATCTAAAGATTACCTTGGAAGATTGCACTAGTTCTATGATATTGTAGAACATAATTGGTTGAACAGATCTTGGTTTATGGATTTTTTCTATCTTAAACACCTACCATCATTGTTGCTATCCTTAGTTTTTAGAAATAGGAATTATCTCTAAACCCTTGAATCTTTTTCTATTCTTTTAAAATTTATGTTAGTTAGGATAAAAGAATCACTTAAATTGTTGTATTTGATAATTATGTTGTTTCTAGACTTCAGATTTAGAAATTATAGTTCGGGTTTATCTTTATCTGTAGAATTTACAAAATCCTTATTATAGTCCCATAAGTTTTCAGCCTTATAAACCATAAATGCCCTTTGTGATTATGAGCATAACACATCACTATTGAGCTATTTATTGCATTGTCAAGACCTAACCTTAGAGACCTTTGGGTTATTTTTTGAATTTATACTAAAGAGAATCACCTTTCAAGAGAGATAAAACATTTTTTATTTATCCATGTTGTGCAATGCAAAAATACTCATCAACACTGCGCTAGCATCCTCACAAGATTTCTATGTTAGGAAGTTGTAGAAATGTTGTGTTCCTAGCTACCTATGAATGTAACATTATCTGTTGAATCTTGACTAATAGGAAATTACTATTTTCCTCCAATTTTTCCTTTTGAACTCAATTCTTTCATTCTCTCAAGCTCTCTCAATTAAATCACTCACTCTCATTGTCTAAAACTTCTTTCTTTATTCTCTCTCTCTCTCTTGCTGCTACCATCTCCATACTTTGTTCCTATGACCTCTTTTTGCTCCAACACTATGGATATTGTAGGTTCATGTAGCTCTACCTCCTTAGTGTGGTGATAATATTCTTCTTCTTCCTCTATCAACCTTGATCACTTGTAGAATGGAAGTTGATATTATGTCCATTTTCTTATTTTCATTTTCATTCTTGTAAAGTAGCATCTAGGTTGTGTTTTCTCTCCAATTCATTATGTATTTTCTATCTACTTCTGTATTTTTTGTATATATATTGTTGTATATTGATTTTTTGTGGAGGTGGGAACACCAAAATAGGGATTTGACTAAGGTAAACCTCAAAACACAACCCCAACAATTTTCTTGTTACTATGTGTGTAGGTTTTATTCATTTTCTTGGAGCTAGTTGGAGAACCGGGCCTTGAGTAAGTTGGAATTCATCTTATTTATTTATCATTTTTCTATCAGAGTAGCTTTCCTAGTATTCTTCTTATTGTACTTTTCATTTTCATATGTTTTTATCAAACTGCTAAACTAGAGAATTTAGATTGTTAGTAGAACTTGTGCTTTTGGATGGTACTTGACTCTATGTTTGTATAGGACACCATTGCATCTCTAAGACTCTAGCATGGCATGCTGAAGCTTGAATCTTGTGCTGACATCATCTTGTAGAGATTTGTCTAGTTTGTAATCCTTTGTAATCCAAGACCTCTATGGCCGGCTCACCCAATTCCAAAAAATATCTATCATAAGCAGAAGGGAAATAGATTCATGTTTTCCCTTCCTTTTTAGCTTATCTTTTCCTTCTAAAATTATTAGGAAATATAAGTTAGTTTAGGTAAATTCACTCCCTTAGTATCTTCCATGACTTGAGATTCCTAGGTGTAGAAAATCCCCCTTCCCTATATAAAGTATCTTCTCTTTTATGTCTACCTTGGACTTCATTCCTCACCTCATAGGTGGTGAGAGTGTTACAAGATGGTGTGTCTCTTGGTCATGTCTATGCAACACAGCACTTGGGTTCATGACATGGTTTAACCACATCCTATGAACCTTGTATAAATCTGGTAGTTGTATCGAGCATTAACAAGTCAATCTTTTGGTGCAATGAAAACCACCAATGTAACAATTGGTATCAGAGTCAAGGTTGTTGAAATGAATAGGACAACTGGGAGGCGGGGTGAATCAGTTTTACCAAATTTATTTTACTTCTAACCTTAATCAATTCCACTAACTTTAATATGTTATTAATTATAAACATGAAATGCAGATAATAGAAATAAAACACCAGAGAGACCAAATTTACGTGGAAAACCCAATCAGGGAAAAAACATGGTGAGGATTAAATCAAAATATAATAGTAATGCAATACCGGATACAAGGGCTCACTCCCCAGAAAATACTTACTCTCCTGATACAAAGGCTCACTGCCTATAGATAGGAATCACTATCTAGAAGGAGGCTCATTGCCTAAAAATAAAGAAATACAATAGAAATTCCACCACAACAGGTTCCACACATTCATAGCTTGATCAAAGGATTGTAGACACCATCAACTCACTACTTTCATGAATTTAACACATAAAAGTGTTGCTTCCTTAATTCACTTTTGCACACTTTGATTTGTGCACTTGTGATACACACTATTCCATTCACACAATTCACAACTTCTTGAATTTCCTTTATACCATCTTCAACCTTAGAAACATTCTTAAGTTCATCTACATATTCTTCCTTTAAAAAAATTAAATTAGGTCTACAACTCAACATTCCCATGGTTGATGAGAATAAGAGTGAACCAAACACAAACTAAATTAGGACTTAAACAACATCTTGGATCAATCACACACTTTCTTAATTAATGCTTAATCTTCATGTAACGTGTAGACACCAGGTCGGCCAGAACTAATGAAAACACCAATGAACTTTAAATTATGTGCATCCACAACAAGATGATCACATGTGTATCACTCAAAACACTTCACCAGAAACTAAAACACCTATTAGAAACCTTCAGATACATTCACAACAACTGCAACAACTTCCATACACCAAACTCTTTCCAACAGTCCAACCAGACTGTGCAAACACACACAATAGCTCTGGAACAAGCCTTCCGTACCATCAAACCACAAGCACGGTTTCTAAAACATTGTGAACATCAATATTAACCTTCTTTCAAATCCTCAATATTTGAGACAAACTACCAGAAGACTGAAAAGTAGAAACATCTCTCCTAGTCCACAGAAAAATAGTTTTGCCAAATAGGTTCACACACTGGTGAACACATCTTTCACTCTCCATGAATCCAAAAGCTAAAACTCAAGATATATTATCTATTGAAGACCATAAATAATACTATAGATCTGCATAGGCATAGGATTAACATAGAAGAAATGCATAGCACATTACCGAAGCACATTGAGAACACACACACACCTCTGTCTTTATTATTTATTAATTTTCTAAAAAGCAATTGACATCAACACATCTTCAACACCATAAATATAGCTCCATGTACTCTCAACACTTCCACAATATCTCAACTATACATGTGACACATGCAATAAATTTTAATTGTGTTGAGATCAATGAAAAAATTAATGAAAACACTATAAAAATAGTATACACACTCTCCTTCTTCTTCTTTCCTTTCTTTTTCAGATTAGACAACCTACACAACATTTCTGCACTCTCTTCTCCTTTTCAGCTTTTCACACGACTCTCTCTTCCCAGATATAAATAGGATTTTTCACATGAATCTCTCTCCCCCTTTGACATCAATGGCAAAGAAAAGTTTTGCATGAAACTTCTGCCATAATTTTTTTTGATCACTCCCCCTTAGGAGTGCACCCACATCTCATACTACAATAATGATACTATCTACTCCCCTTGAGGAGTAGACCTCAATCATCAATACAAAAAAATGAATAATATTTAGATTCACTGTACTGATGCACCTCCATGTGCACCTATTTCAAGTAAGGAGGGGAAGTAACCCCTAAATTCTCCCAGAGATACTCAAAAGTATCCTTCGGAAGAGCCTTAGTAAATATATCTGCAATATGACCTTAGTAAATACATATTCAATCCTGACTTCATTATCCAACACCTTCTCCCTCAAGAAGTGACATTTACTAGATATATGCTTTGTCCTGGAATGCATCACCAGATTCTTTCAAATGTTTATTTCACTTGTACTTTCACAAAAGATAGGGATAGGCTCATCACATATCATACATATGTCCTTCAATGTTTGTTTCATCCAAAGTACCTGTGTACAACAGGATGTTGCTACAATATACTCAGCTTCTGTAGTGGACAAAGAAAATTAATATTGTTTCTTTCTTAACCATGAAACAAATATTCCTCCAAGAAAGAATGCACCACCACTAGTACTCTTCTAATCATCTACACAACCAACCCAATCTACATCAGTGTAAGCATTCAAGGTGAAATCAATATCCTCAGGATTTCACAAGCCATAATTTGAAGTCCCCTTTAGATATCTGAATATCCTCTTCACAACTGTAACATGTGTTTCCTTAGGTTCTACTTGAAAATATGGAAACCAAACATACTACATGCATGATATTCAGTCTAGTAGCAGTAAAATATAGTGGTTCACCAATCATTGATATGTACATGCTCTGATTATCTTTAGAAGATTAATCATCCTTACTCAGCTTGCATCTAGTCACCATAGGGTTACATACCGGTTTGGATTCATCCATTCTATTGGTGTTTAAAATAACAACCCAGCTAGAATTTGAAACTCTCTAAGAGGTAGCCAACCTCTATATTAAAGAAAAAAAAAGGCTAGTGGCCAACTGACAAGATTCAATTAAAGACTGACATCTCCTGCACTTCTGGCTCTGTAGGACCAAGGTGGGTAAACCTAAACAATGCTCAAAACTTAATTCACTCATACACTGACATTGTTTTAGAAAGCAGATAATTCCCAATGAAATAATACTAAGGGAAGCATTGACAACTTTAAATTTGGCTAAATTCTCAGTAGCTCAACCCTCTCTCAGCCATTGGAAAGTAGGACACACAATAACATAGTAAGATTAGAATGATTTTGCATTTAAAATTGTATTTGAGATGCACAAATTGAAAAATAGATCAGTGCCAGTTTTGGGCCATAGAGTCAAACACATAAAATGAATTCCCTAGCAAACAGTCTTCAACCAGTGGATTTAACTTGCTAATGCTTTGCATTAACTGTTAGTGCCTTGCACCAACAATCCTTCTCTTGATATCAATCAGATTCTTCTTATCAAATCCCATCTGCACACCTGAAATCCCAATCACCTACTCAAAGCATTTTAACCATTTCCTTGAAACGAAACAATGAACAGACAAAACAATCTCATGAAACTTGAGATGATAAAATCAAAGAACACCTTGTATTATTGAATTTATATAACTGAAAGTGTACAAAAATGGAGACAATCTAATGACATTCATGAATGTGGAAACACCTTCATGATGTTAAGTGCATAAAATGGCTATATTTACTCTTGAATTCATAAAATTACAGCTTACAGACTCAAAAAATGACTCAAAAAATACAAATCTCTATCTACCCAGTCTAATACAAAAATTCAGAACCCTTTTCAATGAGAGAATAATAGAAGATATCAAAAAAGAGAGGCAAGCAGGAGCAAACCTAAATTCGATCTGGAATTGCCATCTGGAAGCTCCATTTACCGTTGATCAATTGAAAAGAATATTTCCTCCTCCTTCCTATGCAGCAACAAACTTATTCCCTCAAAAATAGCATTTTCTCATCATTGCCTAGCAACAGAAAACATGTCATGTGGAGAATCTCATCATTTTATCCAGCTGCAAAATATCTCCTTCCCATGCAAAATTCTATTTTTTCCTTTGATTTCTATTTACTTCACAATGCTGCACTTTATTTGCAGTTTCCAACCAATATAAAGTATTTAATTTTATAATGGAGCCCTCATTTTAATTTCCACTATGCCTTTGCATTATTCACCTCTCATTAAATAGAATGATCTATTTAATAAAATCACTTTATTTCATAAGGCAAAATATTACCTGCGTTTGCATTTTACTTTCAGCAATATATTCCACACAGTGAATATTAAACTCACTTTTACAGACCTAGGCAAAGATAAAAAAAATTTACTCTCGGGCATCATTTTAAATTTACATGCTTGACCATTTAAAATTTTCTATGGGCCCACCCTATTTCATGTAGATACTAGGGCATATTAAAAACCCATTACTATTTAAAATATAATGGCCTCTCAAAATGTTTGCTCGTGCCTTATTTCAATTTAGATTTTAAACATTTTGCCTCTTTGGAAATTTTACAGGGCCCACCTCAATTTTTAAAACTATGCAACCTTTACAAAAAAATTAATAAAAGCTTCCCTGATGCATTCTCGCCAATTCTCGCGAACCTCACACCTTATTTGTGATGTCACCAAAAATCTGGTGAGGTCGGCCCTAAATCTCAATTTTGTTTTTGAGCTCCCGTGCTCTGCATCTGCAATCCTCTTTGATCGAGCCTCCTCCCTCACCTACTAGTGGAATTTGCTTCAAGGTTTCTAAGCCTTTTCAACATTTCTATTTTTGCCAATCCTGTAGTGGCAGCATTCCATGAGACAACATTCACTTCCCTCGTACTACTCATGCCCTGTGGAAGATTGGATTTCCATGCCTCTGTTGTTTCTTCACTGCGTAGGCCCTCCACCTACATTTTTCATTTGTGCAAGCCTCCTCTCACATCTGGTGCAGGCCTCACTAGTTCCCTGCAGTGTGCACACCTGTGCACTCCCTCACCCTTCTTTCTACTTCCATGCATGGGCTCCCTACCAATTCTTCTTGCTATGTGAGGGTGTCTTCACTGTCTGGTGCAGGGGTCTTCCCTTGGTCTTCCCATTACCAGCGCCTCACACATTCTCAGGTCCGAGCCCACTCCACATGCTTCCTGTTTGGTTGGTGTGCAAGCAACATCCTCTCCAAACTAGCCTCGGTCTCTCCTCTCATTGGCTGGTTGTGTCCCTCACACAATGCATGAGCCCCTCTGCATGGCATTCAATCTTCTTCCAAGCTCGCACACCTGCTTCTCTATGCCTTGTTCAAAACATACCATGCTCTCCTGTCCTCAAACTTTGTTGCAGGCCGCGCCCCATACCTGGTCTACCCTCATTAGGCCCAGGTCTTCATACATGGTGCAGGCTCACACCACCACTGGTCGTGCCAATCCATTCCACGTTTGATGTAAGCCGCACCCTCCCTTGCTTCCTCTATCATCTGGTGCAGGCTCTACATTCCCTGGCTTGTGCCTCTTTGGTATCTGATATTTGCCTACGCGTGATGGGACAAGCCTTCCAATTTTTGTGATGGACCTCCATGCCCTTCCTCCAGGCCACGCTCCATCAGCTACTAGCCGCACCCACCATTCTCTGATGTGTGGCCATCCACAAGATCTTCAATATGCATTCGCTTGAGAGTTTCGAGAGCCCTTTCAACAATATAATTTCATGTATTTAATTTGAGAAAAACAGAGTTTGGGTGTAGAGACAAAATAGAATTTCCTCCAACAATTCCAACATACATTTTAACTAGTGTGAATAAATTTCCCCTTGTGCAATGTAAACTCATGCTACGTTTTCCCACACAATAGGCACCAACACAAGATTATTTCCTGCCATAGCTACATGTATATTCACTGTGATGGTCACTCATCCACCCATCACGAATTCTTTTTCGTAGTTTGGATCTAATACCACCATGTCCTCCACAAATGTTTGGCTTACAACAAAACACTGTCATAAAAAACTCAAGAAACCTCCATAGATGTTTCGTATATTTCCTCCATTTGCCTCACTTTACAATACTATTTTTTATCTTTCTCATGTTGCAAACTAATGCAACCCATTGAACTTATTTGATTCACCATGTATAGCTTGGATTGCTCTTTTCCACCACTGTATTTGGTGTGTGTTCCATGTAGCTTCATCTTTCGATGAGATGACATTTAATTAAGGTTAAATGTTAAACATTCTTAATATATCAATAATTCCATATTTATATGCATGCCAAGCAAGGCACTTACAAATAAATCATTTAACAAAGTTACTCCATCCACAGAATACTGATTGTTGCCCACACTTTGCTCCAATACTCTACATATCCAGTTCTATACTTTCCTTCATCTTATGATGCTATTTCCACATCTGAAAGGTAGTTCTCACTTCGTATTTCAAAACTTGAAGGCAAACAATTTCACAACAGTGCAAAGCATGTCGGGCCCCATGTGGGTCCAACTAATTTTTTTTTTTGTTTTCAAACAATTTTTACCCTCAAACGGTCTGATACTGCCTTTTGAATACTTCTAAAGTTGAAAAACGAACTGGGTCTACATCAAAATCAGTTTTCTGACATTTTTGTAAAATGGTCAAAATAGGTCAAGTTGCCTCAGGAATTAATCTGGGAAACTAGTCAAACGACCTCCAGGAGACAACAAAACTTGCAAGAATATAGTCATTTGACCCAAAAGTATAGTGCAAAATATGGCTCAGAAAAATGTATCACGAGGTGGAAAATATTAACCGTCAAATTTGCCCAAATGAACCTTCCTGAAACAACAGTTGTTCTACACCAATTAAAACTGATCCAACTACCAATTTGTAAAAATAGTGAATCAACTCTTGGCGAGCTGCCATCAGACATAGTAAATCATTTAGGTACCCTCAGAACGTATGCAAAAGGAATTCTCTTGAAACATCACTAATCAAAAGTTATTAACGATCAAAGTTGGCCTCTCAGGAAGGCTGTCAGGAATGCAGATGCAAAATAGAACAAACTGCATTTGGTTTTGATCTGCTAAAAATAGCATATCAAATCATGAGATTCCGAAAACCAACACCTAAGATCATTTTGATATGGAGAATATGGAACAATATTTTTTCTGACATGACAGTGAATTGGTGGTGAAAATAAAGCTCAAATAGGAAGCAACTTTGCAGAAGAAACAGTCTGCAAACAACAAAACAGTGTCAAAACCCACCAGCTTCACTTTTCAAAACACTATCAGAGCTTATCATGGGAAGCTAAAATTTGACATGCCTGCTCACATATGTCTACTGAGTATGTTTGTAAATGGGTTTTTCACGACAATCAACGGGCTTCAAAATACAAGCCTCCAAAGTGGGTTAGTTAGGATTGATTTATTAGGTGCACTTCTGAAAGTGTAGAAGCAAGATTTTTAAATAGGCATCTCAAATTTGCAAAATTTGAGAGTGCCATCACATTCCAAACTTCTTCAGAAATTCTTTAACATACTTAGATTGTGAAATGAATATTCCCTTATCACTTTGATTCACTTGAAGTCCAAGGAAGAAATTAAACTCACCAATCATAGAAATTTCAAACTTTTTTTGCATCTCATCTGCAAATTTTTTACACATACCTTCATTTCCTTCAAATATAATTTCATCAACATACACCACAACTATCAACATTATTTTACCTTCAACTCTGAAATAGACATTTTTATTCGCGAAGCCTTTGTTGAATCCTTACTGTGTCAAATATCTGTCCAATCTTGCATACCATGCTCTAGGAGCCTATTTAAGTCCATATGATTCCTTTTCCAACTTGCATACCATGTCCAATTTGTCACATAACTGAAATCCCTCTAGTTGTTCCATGTATACTTCTTCTAATTCTTCATTTAGGAATGCAGACTTAACATCCATCTGGTACACTTTGAAATCTTTATAAGAAGAAAATTCCAAAAACATCTGAATGGCCTCCATTCTTGCCATTGGGGAAAAAGTCTCTTCAAATTCTATTCCTTCAACCTATGAATACCCTTTACATACAAGTCTTTCTTTATTCCTTACTGCTTCACCATCTTCATTTAGATTATTCTTGAACACCCATTTTTTACCAATTACATTCTTTTTTATAGGTCTTGGAACCAATTCCCATGTCTGATTCTTCTCTATCTGCTGCAATTCCTCTTTCATTGCTCTAACCCAACTCTCATATTTTCATGCTTAAATCATAGTGCTAGGTTCTATCTTAGAAAGTAAACAAAAATTTATCTCAACCACTTTGCTTCTTGTCTTTACACCTTCACTTATATCTCCGATTATCTGTTCCTCCAAATGATTCTTCTAAACATACTTAGGAGTCTTAGTAGGTTTCAAAATCTCCTCCTCTTCATTCTATTCTTCCTCTTTCTTTTCCATTTCTTGTACTTGTCTGCTGATAGGATCATCTAGTTCAACTTCAATTATTTCAATTGGTCTATGCATATCCTCATCAACCTTTACATTTTCACTTTCAACAATCTTCCTCGGTCTTTTATTGAAGCATCTATATGCTTTGTTGTTAGTTGAATATCCAAGAAAAATACCTTCATCACATCTTGCATCAAACTTCCCAAGGTTCTCATCATCTCATTTAATGTAATATCTACTTCCAAACACCTTAAAGCACTTAACAGTAGGAGTCTTACCAATCCATAGTTCATAAGGAGTCTTTGTGTTGTTACCTTTGAACTGAACTCTGTTAAGAATGTAAAAAACAGTGTTAATTGCTTCTCTCCAATACACATCAGGAACACTTTCCTCTTTCATCATTGTCCTTGCAGCCTCTTGAATAGGTTGGTTCTTCCTTTCCATAACTCCATTCCACTAAGGGGTTCTAGGGGTAGAATAATATCTCTTTATACCATGTTCTTCACAAAATGCATTAAATCTCCAGAAGTGAATTCTCGACCTCTATCAAATCTTAAACATTTGATTCTTAGATTTACTTCATTCTCCGCTCTTTCTTTGAACACTTTGAATCTATCTAAAGCTTAAGATTTCTCTCTAAGAAAAGTAACCCATGTCATTCTAGAGTAATCATCAATCAAAAGCATAAAATACTTGTCACCATTCTAGATTCCTATTCTTGTAGGACCACAAAGGTCTATATGAATCAATTCCAACATTCTGGTAGATGATTGTTCTTTTCCTTTAAAATTTCTTGTTTGTTTTCCTAACTAACAAATTTTGAAAATAGAATTGGTAGGCTTTGTGATTCTAGGAATATCTCTAACAACTTCTCTTGAAATGATCCTAATTAGATTTTCAAATTTTACATGTTCCATCCTCCTATGCCATAGCCAAATTACATTAACTTGAGAAACAAAGTACTGACCGTCACAACTCTTAAGTTGATAGATGTTTCCATGAGTTCTTTCTGTAGCCACCATAGTTCCAGACCCTTTTCTAATCTCACAAGTGTTATGTTGAAACACAAGCTTAAAATATTTGCTACACATTTTTCCAACACTCAAAAGATTATTCCTTAAGCCCTTCACATAATAGACATCATCAGCACTATGTTTTCCATCAAGACTAATTGTACCTTTTCCAAAAATCTTAGCACCAAAATCATCTCCAAACATAACTAGTCCTCTAGCATACTTTTCAAGTTTAGTAAACTTACTCTTGTATTTGGTCATATGATTTGAACATCCACTATCAATCACCCAATAGTCTTCATCCTATCTAGCATGAAATGCAGTAACTAGAGTATTGGAACCATCAAATTTTGAAAATTTTGAAGGTGCCATAATAAAAGAATAAAAAATCAATACTCAGATGTTCAACTGTTTGATCCACTTCAGGAGCTTGCTTTGAAAAATCATAACTTGAAGCACACTCAGTTTCATGCAAAATCACTTTGCAAAAATGTTCATTTGACATATGGGAGTGTGCACACCAATTTTCAGCTTCGTACGAGACCAGAAGCGCTAAAATAGAGACCAGAAGTGCTATTTCCTAGAAGCACTAGAACAGAAACCAGAAGCGCTAAAATAGGTGACCGAAGTGCTATTTTGACCGAAGCACTGAAACAGTGCTCGAAAGCACTAGAGAAAATAACAGAAGCGCTACTTCCTAGAAGTGCCGAAACAAAAACCAGAAGCGCTACAAAAATGGATAGAAGCGTTGTTTTTCTAGAAGCGCTAAAATAATGACTAGAAGCGCTAAAATAGAGCCTGAAAGCATTGTTTCATAAAAGCACTAGAACAGTGACCTGAAGCGCTAAAACAGGTTTTTCAGAATGCTAAAAACAGGACTTTTTAAGACCTTCTACTGCAAAATTTGATCTGGTCTTGTGGCATATTGTATTAGAGATTGTGGAAGATAAGAAGGATGAATCTGTTGACTACAGTTGTGGAATTGTGTGAGAGCTCTCCTCTGGAAGAAGGCTCATGAGTATATTGGTTCTACTGTGTAATCTAATGTGTGACCCCTAGAAAAATCGTGATAGCGGTGGATAAAAGTTCTATGTTGTAAAAGAAGTTTGCGATTTTGATACAAAAAATGTTGTTTTCTCAATTTGTTTCTATAACCGAGAGGTCTTTGGGGTTTTGTGACTTTGATTTTCCTCTTGACAATGGTGGTGGATTTCCACTTTCCCAGCATGGATTTTTTGATTTGTTTTGACTTGATGTTTTCAGGATGATCTTTAAATCTTATTTAAATGAATTTGTGAAAACACGGCAAGCAATTTTTGAATGAGTGTTTTAAAACTGAAAAGATTGTGTATGTTCAAAAATCACGAATGATTTTTATTGATTTTGATGGGTTGTTTTAACATTTGTACACAAATCAAATAGACTCACACTTAAGGACAAGTAGGTCATCATTATACTCACAGCCCACATCTTGCAATTACGTTGACTCACACAGCAGTGTCACCCCCTAGAGGGTGCCCATGTTTTTGTCGTTGCCAGGTGCGTACTCAAAGTGCCGGACATAGATACCAAATCCCTTGAGCAAACAATCCTTGGTAATTATATGGTGAATGTCTTGGGTGCAGATTCTTCCCTCCCCTTGCATCGTGAGTATGACAATGTATGGATACTGACTCAGCGAGAAACTACTCTATGGTTCGTAGATAGGGTTCCATTTGGTGTGGCAAATAGATAAACTCCCTTAGGAGACTTCCCAATCTTTAGAACTAAGATTTTGGGGATGGTTATCTTGCCTACTACCATCAATTTGGACTTTCATCAATAAATTGCATTTTTATTATAGTGGGTTGGATAACCTGGCTTTGGTTGTTCCCACTTAGGTCATTCCCATAGGGTGAGTACTTTTTCCCACTATGGCAGGCCTGCTAAAGGATTTAATAAAGCATAAATGACATAAAAGAAAAGTGAATCTAGCACTTTGGTCACCCAGTTAAGGGGAGAGCATAAGCCTAATCACTACAAGCACAACATATAGATTTGTTATGTTTTAAGCCCAAAAAGAAATATTCTTAATCTAAGTGAAGGTGTTGCTTCACTGAAATCATGATGTTCTTTTTAACTTCTACTATAAGAATGTGATGACTATCCTAGGACTGATAGATTTGCTTTAGGAAAAACAAGAAAGTGACTATCCTAGGATTGATCAATTTTAAAATCTTTGAAGTGACTATCCTAGATTGATCAATTTTTTAAAACTTTGAAGTGACTATCCTAGATTGATCAATTTTATTCCAACTGTCAAAAAAAAAAAACTTAAGATCTGGCCGCAGAAGCATCGGATCCAAACTGTTTTTACAAAAGCGCTAGAATATGGCACCGAAGTGCTAGAATAGTTACCTAAGACACTAAAACCCAAAAGTGCCGAAACAGTGTACCGAAGCACCGAAATTTGTCTGGGAAGCGCTAAATCACCGAAGCGTCAAAACAGTGTATCGAAGTGCTAAAACACTCGATGCGCTAGAACAGTAACCAAAAATGCCAAAACTCTGAAAGTGCTAGAACAGGGACTGGAACTGCCGAAACTTTTAACAAAAGTGCTAAAACAAATCATGCTGTAAATCTATGTAACACTTTCCAGAAAAATTGTAATTTTGATAAAATGGGGTTAATGCCCCATGGTGGGCACCAACTTGTAAGTGTGGAATGAGGTAAATAACATAAATACACTTCTTAATAAGACATTATATCAAATATGACTCAATTGAACTAAATCAAAGCAGTAATCAAATGAAAGCATCCTATTGCTCTCTATCTCCAAAGATTTATTAAATCTAAATTGCTCTCAGATTGTTTAAGCATATAAGACTGTTAAAATGACTATCTAAAGAACGAGATGATGATAATATAATGCTAAATGATAAATCAATTGAACTAGCATGATATTGAGGTGAAAATGATAATTGCAGCTCCAAGGGGCAGCCATTGCTGTGAAGCTTGATTGTTGAATTGCTTGATACTTGATGCCTGGATTCCTGCAGAGTAAGGGTGTAAAAGCTTGATTATCTGGATCTTTTTCTTGGCTGAATGAGGCTTGTATTTATAGATTTCCTAGCTGTAGAAATGCATAGGGAAAGCTTTGAGAGGTTTGGATTCAATTTGGAGGATTGAATGGTGAGAGATGGAGGAGATTGAGAGAAAGATGGAGATTGTCTCTACCCATGAAAACACTAGGTAAGAGAAGAGGAAAAATTGATGGAAGAAGATTGAGAGATCAAAATCCAAATTTGTCTCCAATTTGTCTCCAAAACTTTCCGTGAAGTTTCAAAGCATTAATTGTGACAAATTTAGACATAGATTAGACATAGGAAATCTAATTCATTTTTGAGGAAATGTAGATTGGAATATTCCTTTATGCTCTAATTCAAATATTTTGATTTATTTAAATTAGGAAAAGGAGATAAATAATTTAATAAAACAAACTATAGGATAGTCATTTATTAAATTAATCAGAGGAATATGATAATTAATAAATAAAGTGTTTGATCTTTATTTAATTAATTCAAGAATGATGTGATAGATTGAAATAGGGATTTGATAATTAAATCGAACAAAGTATTTAATTTTCTTTATTTAATTAAGATGAATTTGAAAGTGAACTATATTAAATAAATATTTCTATTTATTTAAACAGTAGAGGAAATAGAATAATTAATCAAATAATGTGTCTTTAATTAATAGGATGCTCCAGACCAATTTTAGGTGTATACATGTACTTCAAGGATGCCACTAAGAAATGCTTGTAGGTATTGCATGGATATGGACGATAGTTGAACATGTCAAAATATGTCCCCAACTGTTGAGGGCCCTTGTTGTTGGTGAATATGCTAGAAGCATGGAATGATGGAAATTCAGCAAAAAACAAAAAACCCTAATAATGCAGCAAGTGAACAAAGCAAAATATCATCGGCAGGAGATGTCACATCAGCGAGAGTCACTTTGATGGAGCATGTCACACCGATGTAGCATATCGGTGAGAGATACTACATCGGCGGGAGATATTTTTGGAGCCCTCGATAATGTAAAGTCTCACCGATAATCAAATACCATTTATATTTCATACCGGTGAGACACATTACTGTTGGAAGAAAAAATATAAGTCTCATTGATGGTGCAGGTCACATCGAAGTTTTGAGGGTAATATAAATATTTGAGCCCAAAAATAATGAAAAGAATAAGGCATTAAAAGCATTGGGGAGAAAATTGATTATCGACATGAGAAAAGATTTCCCTATGTCAAATTGGTTTCTTGAAACAAAATATCATTTGAAGGGTGAAAATATAAAATGAAAATTGGATTAAAATAATAATCATAGTGGGATTATTATTTTTGATAAAATAATGGAGCATTTATGATATTTCACTTAAAAGTTATTTAAGTGCAAGTGTTTTCACTGGAAGTAACTCATTCCTCCAAGAAGTTAAAATGATTTAAAGAAGCATGGAAAGGGTAATTATTTTACCCAAATAACAATCTATTAAGTTAAATATTTCAACCGAGCAAGGATATTTTTTCATTGAAGGAATTATGAAGCCGATGATTATTTTTTTAATGGGTGAAAATTGCAAGCAAAAGAAATAAGAAAGATTAATTTTCATCAAAAGGGGTTATAATATGGGTTATTATTTATTTAGTGAAGAATGAAGATTTTTGGCAAAAGGAAAGAGGATAGTTATTATTTTTCATGAAGATGCAAAAAATAGAGATTAAAGTTAAAATATTTAATTTACCAAAGGCAACTAATTAAATATTTTATTTCATCAAAATTAATCAAATGAAAAGCTGCAATGAACGGATGTTGTCATAGGTTGTGACCCTAAAAGGAATAATGTATATATATAAGATAAAATAAATCATCAAAGGGGGTAGAAAAAATTAGTAGTAGTAGATTTAGGAAGTTACCAGTAGTTGGATAGGTTGAGCAGTTGCTGAAAAATATAATGATGTATATTGTAAAATCTTTTCAAATTATATAATGGAGAAGAATGCATAAATTTGGTGTTAAAATTATCAAAAATATTATCCGGTTGTCTCCAAGGTTGTCATTTCTTTATTATCTAAATTGATATATCAAGGATATTTTTCAGTTTATCAAAGCACATTTACTGCTCTTGTGTGGTTCAGTTAATTGGTTCCTTCAAGGAAGGATTAAACTCATTTAATTAATCATAGTAATTTAGAAAAGGAAATTTGGATTAGTAAGAAGAACTTGATAATTGCATCCCTGCACATTTATGCCAGACATAAACTCATAAAAGTGCTAAATATTTTGAATTGTATCCAGAAATAAGACTCATACCTTATACACATCTTGACTCCATTAACCCAATAGAAGTAGGCACTGGTCATACCAATTCCATTTTATGATTTCATAAAATCTTATCCATACATTCATATTTCAAACATTATTAGGAGTAGAAATAATTATCGAGCTTTCATTTATCCCTCACAATTTTCCATTAGGGATAGATCACATAGGTAGAAATCATACAAAGTCTGCATCACTTTTATAGGTACACCCACCTAGGTTTAGTAGAGCCTAAAGAGTAGAAGATTCAATTACATTAATTGGCCTTGTTCATTGGCCAAAATCATTGTGAGAGCTTGGAAACCTCTTGTGTTCCAAACCTACATTTTTGAGACCCAACATAGAGTACCTTCCATCTCATCCTTCTTGTTCTCTGAACCAGATTCCCTTGCACATCTTCCATGGTTAGTGGACACTGATTTATTCTCCAAGGCTAAAAAAAAGAATTCATCTTTATCATCCTCTAAATCAGACTCATCATCATAAATTCCAGTATCTTCTCTAACATAATACAATTTCTTGTACTTCCTATCCTTTTTGTCTTTATAATTATTATATTTGTTATTCTTGTGTGCAACTCTATTTGGAAATCTTGATGCATAATGGCCACTATTTCCATAATTGAAACATTTAAAAGGTAACATACCTTTTTACTTACCATTACCTTTCTTTAATTTCCATGTAAAGTTTTCTTCCAAATCTTCAGAACAATAACTATCCAGATCATCCTGTATCTTCATTGCTTTAAAGGTTGTTTCTGATTTCTCCTTTTCTCTTCCAAACTTCCTCATCCCAAATGCAGTCAAGGTTCCAAATAATTATTCTCTAGTAAATGTCTTTGGATCATATGATTCTTCAATAGTAGAGACCTTGTCACTATAACACTCTGGTAGGGTCATCAATAATTTATCTATCACATCTTCATCTTTCATGGTACCAACTTGATTTTTTATTTCATTTTCTATAAGTTCAACTCTTTGATAGTAGCTTGCAATATCTTCACCTTCTTCCATTTTCAAGTTCTCAAATCTGTGTTTAGCTGTCAGCTTCCTTGACAATTTGACTCTATCATTTTCTTCATAAATATATAACAACTGTTTTGACACTTCATAAGCAATGCCTAAAGAGATAGATATTGTCCTTCTAGTTCTAGATAAAGTACTAAAGATAGCATACCTTGCTTTTTCATTCTCCTCATAGGCAGAAATATCATCTGTAGAAGAAGGACCACTAGCCAGTTCAACATAATTTTTCTCCATAGCTTTCCAAGTTCTAAAACCAAGAAAGATCAAGTAACCTCTCATCTGATCCTTCCAATCATTGTAGTGAGCTCCATCAAAAATAGGGATTTGCAACTTGTATGCCATCTGATCTACCTCAAGTGATTAAGATCTTCTCTGAGGAACCAAAGATCTGATACCAATTGTTGAAATGCACAAGACAACTAAGAGGGGGCATGAATTACTTGTGCCAAATTACTTTTACTTCTGACCTCAATCTGTATACACCTAAAATTGGTCTAGAGCATCCAATTAATTAAATATAAATTATTTGATTAATTGTCCTAATTTCCTCTACTATTGAATAAATAGAAATATTTATTTATATAGTTCACATTTAATATTCATCTTAATTAAATAAAAAAAATTAAATACTTTGTTCAATTTAATTATCAAATCCCTATTTCAATCTATCACATCCATCTTAAATTAAATAAATAAAGATCAAAACACTTTATTGATTAATTACCACATTCTTCTATTTAATTTAATAAACAACTATCCTATAGTTCGTTTTATTGAATTATTTATCTCTCTTTTTCTGATTTAAATAAATAAAAAATATTTGAATTAAAGCACAAAGAATATTCCATCTATATTCTCTCAAAAATGAATTAGATATCCTATGTCTAAATCATGTCTAAAATATGTCAAAATTAATTGATTGAAACTTCACGAGAAGTTTTGGAGACAAATTGGAGACAAATTTGGAATTTGATCTCTCAATCCTCCTTCATTAATCCTTCCTCTTCTCTTGCCTAGTGTTTTCATGGGTAGAGACAATCTCCATCTTTGTCTCAATCTCCTCCATCTCTCACCATTCAATTCTCCAAATTGAATCCAAGCCTCTCAAAGCTTTCCCTTTGCATTTCTACAGCCAGGAAATCTATAAATACAACCTCATTGAACCAAGAAAAGGATCCAGATAATCAATTTTATGCACTCTTACTCTGTAGGAATTCAAGCGCTCAAGCATTCAAGCATCCAACATCCAACAATCAAGCTTCAATATGATGGCTGCAATTATTTGTTTCATGTCAATCCATGCTTAGTTTAATTCATTTATCTTCTAGTATTGTCATATTCAATTCCATATCATTGTCTTAGTATCCATCTCATTCTTTCAATTGTCATTTTAACAATCATAGTGCACTCACGATTTGAGAGCCATTTTGATTTAATAAATCTTGGAGGATAGAGAACAATATGATGCTTTCAATTGATTATTGTTTTGAATTGATTCAATTTGATTAATCTTTGATATAATGTCTTATTAAGAAGTGTATTTTGTGCTTATTCACTTGTTCATCACTTACAATTTGGCGCCCACCGTGGGGCATTAACCCAAATTTTTCCCAATTTTGCAAATTTTCTAGAAAGTGTTATGTAGGTTCTCGACGTGTTTTATTTTAGCGCTTTCGTCAAAAACTATAGCACTTCCAAGGAAAACTACAGTGCTTCTATGCTCTGTTTCGATGCTTCTGTGTTACTATAGCGCTTCCGTAAAAAATTTTAGCGCTTCCAGTCAATGTTTCAGCGCATTGGGTGATTTAGCACTTCCATGTCTTGTTTCGGAGCTTTGATGTCCTGTTTCAGTGCTTTCGGGTTTTAGCACATCAGGTAACTATTTTAGCGCTTCGGTGCAATATTCCATTGCTTTTGTAAAATAAGTCTGGATCCAACGCATCCACAGCCAATTTTTTTTTTTTTTCATAGTTGGACTAAAATTGATCAATCTAGGATAGTCACTTCAAAGTTCCTAAAATATATCAATCCTAAGATAGTCACTTTCTTGTTTTTCTTAAAATAAAATCTATCAATCCTAGGATAGTCATCACATTCTTACAGTAGAAGTTGAAAAGAACATCATGATTTCTGTGAAGCAACACCTTCACATAGATTAGAAAATTTCTTTTTGGGCTTAAAACAAGACAAACTTATATGTTGTGCTTGTGGTGATTAGGCTTATGCTCTCCCCTTAACTGGGTGACCAAAGTGCCAAATTCACTTTTACTTTATGTCATTTACACTTTATTAAATCCTTTAGTAGGCTTGCCGTAGTGGGAAAAAGCACTCACCCTACTGGAACGACCTAAATGGGAACAACCAAAGCCAGGTTTTCCAACCCACTATAAAAAAAATGCAAGTTGTTGATGAAAGTCCAACTTGATGGTAGTGAGCAAGATAACCATCCCCAAAATCTTTTTTCTAAAGATTGAGAGGTCTCTTGAGGGAGTTTATCTATTTTCCGCACCAAACAGAAACCCTATCTACGAACCATAGAGTAGTTTCTCACCGAGTTAGTATCCATACATTGTCATACTCACAGTGCAAGGGGAGGGAAGAATCTACCCCCAAGACACTCACCATATGATTACCAAGGACTGCTTGCTCAAGGGATTTGGTATCCACTTCCATCACTTTGATTACACGCTTGGCAATGACAAAAACATGGGTGCCCTCTAGGGGGTGACACTGCTGTGTGAGTCAACATAATTCAAGTTGTGGGCTGTGACTATAATGATGACCTACTTGTCCTTAAGTGTGAGTCTGTTTTGATTTGTGTACAATTCTCAAAATAACCCATCAAAATCAATAAGAATCATTCATGATCCTTGAACATATAGGATCTATTCAGTTAAAAACATTTGTTCACAATTACTTGTCGTGTTTTCACAAATTCATTAAAATCAAAATTAAGATCATCCTGAAAATAATAAAGTCAAGTTAGATCAGAAAATCCATGCTATGAAAGTGGAAGTTCACCACGTTTGTCAAGAGAAAAATCAAAGTCACAAAACCCAAAAAACCTCTCGGTTATAGAAATAAATTGAGAAAACATAATTTTCTATATCAAAATCGAAAACTCTTTTTACAACATAGAACATTCATCCACATATATCATGATTTTGCTAGGGGTCACACATTAGATTATGCGATAGAACCACTCTATTCATGAGCCTTCTTTCAAAGAAGAGCTCTCACTCAGTATCACAACCATAGTTAGCGCATACATCCTTCTTATCTTCCACAATCCTTGATACAGTATGCCACAAGGCCAGATCAGATTTTACAATAGAGTCACAAAAAGTCCTATTTTTTTAGCATTCTGGAAACCTGTATCAGCACTTCTAGTCACTATTTTAGCACTTCTGTGAAATAGTGCTTTTGAGCACTGTTTCAACGCTTATAGTCTATATTGTAGCGCTTTCATTAAAATAACGCTTTCATCAAATTCTATAGTGCTTTTATGCACTGTTTCAGTGCTTCTGTAAAATAGCGCTTCCATCAATTTCTGCAGTGCTTTCATGCATTGTTGTAGTGCTTCTGTCAAGTAGGGCTTTTGTCACCTATTTCAATGCTTCAAAACTCTATTCTAGCACTTCTGTGAAATAGCGCTTATGTCCTTTGTTTTAGCGCTTTCAAAACAGAGAGTTCAAAATTTTCACCAATCAATTAGTCTGTCATTTCATCCACAGTTTTCATCAGAATCAAATTTATTTTTATCAGAATCACTATCTAGAGACTGAAAATAGATAGGTTTATACAAACTTTCCATCTTATCAACTGAAAACAAGATCTTGCAAATCACAAGTGTCAAAATCAAATACACAATCAGTTACTACACTGAAGTTTCATCATCAAGATATTATCATCCTTAATCAAGAAACTAAGTATAGCAATCAAATTTTTAACATAGTCTCATCAATAAGATCTGTCATCTTATTCGACTTTGTTAAAAGTTCCAATTGACATTTTCAGCATAGAAGATCAACATTTCAGAAGAAAGGGTAAAATTTTGTATACCAATCTTCACTAGGTCTCAAAAACAGAGACTCTTAGAGCAAGAAATTTTAAAATCACAAGAAATGGTAGAAGAAAATCCTTGGAACAACCTGAATCGAAATGATAAAAATGAAATAACTCTAGAGGATATTCAAGCATCTCAACAAGATCCCAAGTTCCATATATTAATGGAAAAGATTCTAGAACAAGATATGGAGAAATATCTTTTAATGTTGGATGAATCAGGTGCCAAAATTCCCAAGGACTTCGACGTAAACCATCTGAAGGAAGTACCTAGCACAAGTGAAACTGAAATTTTGCAACCTACACAAATGATAGACCTAGTTGCCACTTTAACATCTCAAATGCAACTGTTACAACAACAAATACAAGATATGACAAAAGGGACTATCAAAAGATATTCCATACAGGACATTTGTCCTTATCCTTTTGATGCAATGGTCGGTTTGATAGGTTTCCCTAGACACTATGAAATCCTAAAGTACGATAAGTATAATGGACAAACAGATCCGATAGATCATATCAGGGAATTCAAAACAATGAGTCTTGAGTTTTCCCAAGAGGAAACTTACTTAATGAGACTATTCCCAAGGAGTTTGGGAGGATCATGCATGGAGTGGTTTTTGAAGTTAAAACTCGGTATCAGAACTTTTGAGGAACTCATCAACAAATTTATCTCTCAATACTCCTTCAACATCCAACACGATGCTACAATCAAGGATCTTTATAATCTAAAGCAAAACAAGGGGGAAATGTTATTGTCTTTTCTCCAAAGATGGCAATGCTTGTTTGCTAGATATCCTAGATCAATCCCTAAGGAAGAAAAGATGGAGTTGTTCATTGATAACTTGACAGAGGAAATGAGTTATAGACTCAAATTACAATGTCCTCCCACATTTGAAAAAGTCATAGAAAACGGTCTAAAATTTGAGGAAGCTTTAGTCAAAAGAGGAGTTATAAAGCATTTCAACGATAAAACTAATAACACAAATAACTCCTCAAATCAATACTCAAGCAGTGATAAGCCAAAATTTTGGCAAAATAATCACAACATGACTATCAATGAAACATCAACTGATTCCCAAAATGTCAAACTGGTATTTAACTTGACAACATCTATATCAAAGAATCAAAACAATGATCAACTTGTCAAGCCAAATATCCTACATAACAACAAGATCGTCAAAACGCAACCATATCAGAAACCATCAAATTGGTGAAGGTTCACACCTTTAGGCCAATCAATAGAATCAACAATGAAAGAACTAGTTGCTAGTGGCCTTATCACCGCAAGGGAAGCCTGATTCTAGGATCCTAAGGTCAAACCACCATGGTGGAATGACGCTGATTATTGCAACTTCTATAATAACAAGGGTCACAAAACTAACGATTGTATGGAGTTGAAACATGCGATACAAGATTTGATTGACAACAATAAAGCATATGTGGAAACACCACAAAACAACAACGATCACTCGGCTTTCAAAGAACCTTTGCCAAATTATGACAAAGGAGCATCTTCATCTTCAAAAAACAAAGGGAAGAATATCAACCATGTCTTTGACACCACCATCCTTTGCCTATTTGGAATAGAGAGTGATCACATAGTTGGTCACAACATTGACAGACCCAAAATCAACAACACTACTCCATCGGACTTGCTCTTGAACATATCAAACTTTGATAATCAAATCAATGTCATAAAAATCAGAGAACGTCAAGAGAATCAACTAGTAAATGTTATGAATAGGGGGCAAGCAAAGGTCATGTTAAAAGGAGTTGGGTCTACACACGCAGTTCCACCCCCATCTCACTATAACATCATCAATCAACTGCAAACCATTCATGTTCAAATCTCGATACTCAAACTCCTTAAAATATCACCATCACATAAGGAGGTTCTCAAACAAGCTTTAGTTGCCACTACGGTACCAAAGAATCTAGATGTATGTCAATTTCAAGCTATGGTGGGACATTTGACTACCCCACATTGTCTATCATTCTTTGAATAGGATGATATCTCACTAAACCATCCCCATAATACTACACTCCATATTGAGGTCTTAATCCACAATCACCATGTCAAGAGAGTCTTAATAGATGGGGGAGCTGGTCTGAATATTTGCACTCTCAATTTAATCTGTGCACTGGGATATTCAGATAATGCTATTGATTCTTGCAGAAAAATGACTATCAAAGCATATGATGAAGAAGAGAGATCGTCTAATGGCTTGATTGTGCTACCCATCCAAGTGGGGCCCATGACAAAACATATTGCATGTCAAGTGTTGGAGAAAGAATTAACATACAACATTCTCTTGGGCTGACCATGGATCCATGAAATGCAGGTTGTACCTTCAACATATCATCAATGTTTGAAGTTCCCCGCAAATGGATGAGAGGTGACTATATCTACTGATTACAATCATCCTCAACATTGTGACACCCTTAGGATCTCTCAAGATACCTTCATACCACACAATAGGGAAGCATCATCATCCAAAGACGAACAACGTCCAAGCATCACTACTAAATGGGTAGAGAAGAAGGGTAAAGAAAAAGAGACAAGTCCTGTTGAAATTCAATCAACAGATAAACCAAATCAATAAAATTATTTATCACACAAGTTCCAAGAGCAAGTCCAACTGAAGGACAAAGGAATGGGAACATATTCTATGGAGCAATCGCTTAACCTATAATAGTTAATGCCATCTCCTAGGACATATGGTCAATCGTCTATGATCAAGTCTCAAACATCATTACCAATTACAACTCTAGACGAAAGGTCTGTCAAAAAGGGTACAATAGAGGATGAAACAAGCAACAAAGCAATCCTGGATTGGCTGTACAAAGATGAGGAACCCTCTACATCAGATATTAGTATCAAAAATGTTACCATCAATACTGATAAATATGGAAAAGGAAAAGCTATTTTAGAAAAAATGGGGTATGAAGGACAAGGACCCATTGGATTAAGAAAGGATGGAATCATAGAGCCTATTACACCCCTCACTCTCCACACAAAAGAGAATCTAGGACTAGGATACTCTGAGGGAGAGAAGCAGGAATTAACAAAGACAATTGTAGAAAATATCCTTCAGTTTAGAGATGGCTCCAAAATAGACTAAAATGAATATGAGTGGGCATTCTATTCCAATCTATTTTTCATTGATATTCCAGTCGATGTAATCCAAAAATATGCACCTACGTGTGAGGAGGGCCAAGGATTTGGGTCTATACCACTCATGGAAGGTTCACTAGATATCGATGATTTGAGTGGGGACGAGCAGACTTCGAGTGGATTAGGCGATTTGGAAGAAAGTACCATCACATACCTTGATATTCCAATGAACGATTATGAGGAAATGACTATCCAAACCCTTACATCCATCACCTTACAAGAATCTGATAACCTCATGCCATTAATCCATCCTGAACTCATTGACTAGGAACCTATTGAACCTTTGAATATACCAATATTTACAAATGATGATGCCATCATAAAATTCCTATGTCATACTAAACCTAGTATAACTTCTATCTATAATAATCATAACAACATGACTCGATAGGAGGGTGTCAAATCTTCCAGTTGCAAAAATGACAATAGGGAAATAGATCTAATGGTGAAAACCATTCTATGGCAGCAGTAGATCTAGAAAAAGTAAAAATAAAGAATGCATCTAATAGTGAAAACCTTTTTGAGGCACTGAAGGATGGAAGATTTGACACTCTTCCGAAACACTATCATGAAAGATCATCAGTCCTAGTAGAACTGACACAGTCTATTAATATTGGCATTGAAGACAAGGCAAAAATCCTACATCTAGCGAAATCCATGATAGAACAAGAAAGACCGGAATTCATCCAATTCTTCAAACAAAGAAGCATCAACTTCGCTTGGTCATATTCTGATATACCAGTCTTAGACTCAAATCTGCTTATGCATCACTTGTCTTTGCCCAGAAGAATCAAGCCTATCAAGCAAAAATTAAGAAAAATGCATCCTCACATCGCATTGATGGTAAAAATGGAACTAAATAAATTATTGGATGTTGGATTCATACGATCTATAGACTATGCCGAATGGATATTGAACCTTGTGCCTATTTCCAAGCCAGACAATAGTATCAGAATATGTACAGATCAGGGACCTAAATAAATCTTGCCCGATGGATGATTTTCCACTCCCAAATATAGACATCATTGTGGACTTGACGACAGGGAATGCCATGTTGTCAATCATGGACGGTTTCTCAGGATACAATCAAATAAAAATAGCTCCTGAAGATCAGGAAAAGATAGCTTTCACATGCCCATGGGGAACCTTCTACTGGAACATCATGCCATTTGGTCTAAAGAACATAGGAGCCACTTATCAAAGAGCAATGAAAACAATCTTCCATGATATGATGCACACCTTCATGGAGGATTATGTGGATGAAATCTTAGAAAAATCTACTACTAGGGAAGGACATCTGCATATCCTAGACAAAATCTTTACATGGATGGAGAAATTCAATGTCAGGTTAAACCCCAAGAAGTGTGTCTTCGGGGTCACATCACCAAAACTGCTAAGGTACATTATCTCAGAAAAAGGCATTGAAGTGGATCCAGCGAAAGTCAAAGAAATTATGGAGATGCCACCTCCTAGGAATATAAGTCAACTCAGATCACTATAGGGCAGTCTCCAATCAATCAAGAGATTCATCTCCCAGCTAGCAGATAAGAGTCATCCTTTTAATCATCTATTGCATAAGAATATAGTTTTCAAATGGGATGAGGGGTGTGAAACAACATTCAATAAAATCAAGCAGTATCTAATGTCACCACCCATTCTCATACCACCCACAGAAGGATGGCTACTCATATTGTAGATTGCGACAACATATATCTCATTGGGGGCACTTTTAGCGCAAGAGGATGATGAAGGAAAAGAACATGCTATGTACTATATCAGCCAGACATTAAATGGATATGAAATCAATTACACTTTCATAGAGAAATCTTGCTTGATGGTGGTATTTGCTACTCAATAGCTGAGACACTACATGTTAACTCATACAATCAAGTTAATAGCAAAGATCAATCCTTTAAAGTATCTACTCAGTAAAGCTGCCCTAACAGGTAGACTGGAAAAGTGGGTCATGCTATTAAGTGAATTTGACATTCAGTATGTGGAGAGAAAGGAAATCAAGGGATAGGAAATCTCTGAACAATTAGTAGAGGCTCCTCTACTAGATGATCGACCAATGAAAATGGAGTTTCCAGATGCAGATGTTCTGACAATAATGCCCCAACAATGGGTGTTATATTTTGACAGATCATATACACAGTGAGGATCAGGAGCAGGAATCTTGTTCATTTCTCCACAAGGACACACCATTTCAAAATCATATCGATTAATTTTCCAGTGTACAAATAATGTGGCAGAATATGAAGCCTTAATCATTGGGGTCAAGACAACAATTCAGTGGAAGATCACGGACTTACAGGTATATGGGGATTCTCAACTAGTTATTTATCAAGTAAATGACGAGTATCAGATAAAAGATGAAAATTTGATGCCCTATAAGCAATAGATAGATAATCTCAAACAGTCCTTTGTCAATATCAAGTTTGATCAAATTCTAAGAGCTGAGAACAAAGTTGCAGATGCTATGGCTATAATTGCTTCATTACTACAATTGCTTGAGAAGCGTGTTTGTTATGAGTTTAGGGTAGAAAAAGTATCATTTCCTTCCCATTATAATCCAGAATCCGCTACCATCTGCCATATCGAAACCACAAAAATCTCCATCTATGAAATGATATATGCCTACCTGAAAAAATGATGTCCTTCCTCCTGACCTATCCAAGAACCAAAAATGAAACTTCATCCGCCAATCCGCATGACATAATTTAATCACCGACATACTTTATCATCGAGGTCTTGATGGTACTTTACTCTAATGTCTAGAACACAATGATTCTAAAATGGCCCTACGAGAGGTTCACGAGGGTATTTGTGGCACTCACTCAAGTGGAATAACTCTAGCTAAGAAACTCCTCCATTTGGGATATTATTGGCCATGCATGGAGAAAGAATCCTATTAGTTTGTTAAGAAATGCCAAAAGTGTTAGATTCACAGCAATTTGATTCATGCACTAGCACAGGAACTACATCCCTTCACATCAACATGGCCTTTTTTTCAATGGGGCCTAGATCTAGTAGGAAAAATAAATCCATCTTCATCTAATGGACACAAGTTCATTATAACAGCGACATAATATTTCACAAAATGGATTGAAGCAGTACCTCTTACTACCATCACTGGGAAGCAGATCTCCTCTTTCATTTTGAACTACATAATATGTCAATATGAAATCCCTCAATCCATTATCACTAATAATGGATGACCGTTCAAGAATCAAGATGTCCAAGAGCTATGTGATAAATTTCATATCCAACATTGGTTTTCAACACCGTACTATCCTCAAGGGAATGGCCAAGCAGAGGCCTCAAACCAAAAAATACTCAAAATTCTCAAAAAGACGGTTAATGATGTTGGACGTGATTGGCATATTCAACTCAACCCTGCACTATGGGCCTAAATAACAAGTATCAGAACACCAACAGGAGCTACGCCATATGCCTTGGTATGTCGATCAGAAGCCATATTGCCCATTGAAGTTGAGATTCCATCCCTACGTGTATCACTCAGAGGTATCATTTCAGATGAAGACTATAGGGTCTCTATACTGTAGGAACTAGAGTTGTTGGATGAGCATTATCAACAAGCTGTTAATCATCTAACGACTTATCAACAGAGGATGTCAAGAAGTTACAACTATAGGGTAAATCCACAGGTCTTCCAAATTGGTGACTTGGTTCTAAAAGAGAACCCTAGGAATTAGCAAGACAGAGAGAAGAAAGGAAAATTTGAGACTAACTGGCTTGGTCCCTTTGTCATCACATCAGTATATGGATTAGGTGCATATCAGATATCAATGTCAGAAGGGGATTTGTTTGATGAACCTATCAACAGTATTCATCTTGGAAAATTCTATGCTTAAATTTCCTAGTACACGGGTCAAACTTCAAAAAAATGGTTTCCTTGATGAAACCCAGGTAAACAGGCATCTTGGCAATGCAAAAATACAAAATAAAATAAAATATAGAAAATACAAAAAAAAAATGGAGAAAAATAAAAAACACAAAAACACGAAGAGTGTAATCAAAGCATATGGTGAAAACCTAGAAACAGGCGTCGTATGTGATTCTAAGATCAGCTTTCCCATCTATTTCGATACATATCAGGATCATTAGTCTGGCAATCAATACTATTCCATACCATGTCAATTAGTATTGTCATCTTTGCATCCGTATCAAAATCATTTTCAAATAGTCAAGTATCACTCCAAAGCTTGGGGGCAACATCTGGATATCACTAGGGGCAACAAAAACATCGATTTCACTAAAGGGCGAACAACAGTATAGTAGAAAAATGAAAAACAAAGATCAAAGCGCAACATCAATCATCGTTAGAAAAACATAAACCATCCATATGGTTATCAAAAATCCAAAAACATGTCAAAAAGTTAAGTCTCAAAAAGAAAAATCCAAAAACATAGGTCTGTGTCAGTCGAACTACGTGGTCTTTGCGTTTGTAACGTAGGCAAGGCTAATCTTTGATCAGCCCCTGAGACCCCTAATATAGGTTACTAGGTTAAGTCTTTGATCCAAAATCTCAAAAATCCAAAAACATCACAAAATCAAGATGGATGATCTAAAATCTGAATAATGAATGAAACACTCTAAGTAAACAATGGACAAAATAAATTTTGATTATCATTTCTTTGGAGTTTTTCAATGATGTATTGAACTAGAAGAACAAGGAAAAAGAATCATTTTTTTATTATTTGTTGTCTGTAATTTAATCATATAAATGTATGAATTGTCGGGGGATGTGCTATGCAAATGTATCACCGATGATATTCAAAATTCACACATTGAAATGATTAACCACTGCCTGTTTACGCAATGAATGCTCAGGTCATCTCGGTTAAATCATACCTTGATGCTTGTGTTCGCTTGCAATATCAAAAATCATGAAAGTGGTACTCAGGTCGTCATTGGTCTAACACATACCATTGATGCTTGTATTTACTTTCAACATCCAATAAAGCTCTATGATGACAAAAAGGCATAAAGGTACTGTTAAAATGACAATTGTTTTGCATATAGTCACATGTTAGAATTAGATTGCATTCATCATGTTCATTATCTACAGAGTATTTGTTGCATAAAGAATTCCAATCAATGATTATCTAATCTACAAATGAGACTAAGTATACTTGACATAAATCCAAAAATCATCATCAAAAAAATATAAGAAGCATCATGGCATCATTTAGTATCATCATTTCATCATTCATACATTTTATCAAACATCCAACAAATTATGAATTAAATTGTACCATAAGTACATCCTATTCATTTTTACCATTATTCTCATTACATCATTACATTATCATCTATTCAACATCATATGCATACATCATTTACCATCCATACATTTAATAAATAAAATCAAGTCATTATTTTCATTAAATCATTACATTATCATTCATCATAAGATCATCATTTTTATAATCATCATAATAACATAAAAAGAATTTATCCACCAATCCATACATATCATCACATATTGAAATAAAATCATTGCATATTGCATACATCACATAATAAATGCATTCATCACATAAAAATCATAAACCATCATCATATTACATCAACTGCATCTAAAATATATATCAAAGTGTCAAGTATACAATGACGTCTGATCTAAAAATACATCATCAAACAAAGAGCTACATCGTAATATACATCATGGAGGATCACAATAGCATCTACAATCTACTACTACTAGAGTGTGCAGGACCAACAGGACCTATACCACGACCAGAAGGACCAGTACCACCACCACCCCTAGAGGAACCAGGATCTCTAGGATCTCTGCGTGGGGGCTGTGTCACCCCCTCGCTCACTGTCCGTGTGTGTGTCTGCCTAGATCTCAATGGGGCATAACTAACCCTATGCTCATGAGGCACTGCATCATGATATCTGCCTCTGTAGAACTCTGCCTCTCAGCTAGCCCACAAAACCTCTCATATAATCTCCTATAGAGGTGTCATCAGCCACTCTCTAGAGAGTCTTCGCTATCTCCTGTGCCCTCTCAGCAATTTTCCAAGCATTGTCTCACTTAGCTATCAAGGTATCAACAAGCATACCCTGAGCTTGTACCAACTACCCCTGCAAAGTCTGGACCTGTGCTTGGAGCCCAGTTATCTATCTCTGCTGCCCTACTGTTGGTATTATCACTGCTTGCCTCTTGTGAGGCCTACTAGAAGATGGAGCACTGCTGATGGTTGGCCTTGCCCCTCTGTCTCCTCCACTATCACCATCACTGTCATCACTGCTACTATCACCACTACTACTTCTCTTTGAGCTACTGCCTGATGGAGAATCATCTCCACCCCCACTATCTGCAGAACCCTTTGTCGCATCCTCCTCTACAGATAAAGGTGTCGGCTCGTCTGGAATGGTGATACGAGGATGTGGAACCAAGGCCAGGAATGCGGCATACTCCTTGATAACTGATGCCTCTATAATATCCCTCTGCATATCCCAAGGTGATGGCTGCAGTGAACTATATCCCTCTACTAGGGTATCATATGACAGACAGGAACCCCAATCAGGAATATCCATCCGTAGCCTCACATAGTGGGCAACTCCCTGTGGCATACACTGCACAATGTCGTACTGTCAGTACACTTGGTGCAACAGAAGTCTCTCTAGAACAAATGGTGTACGGCCGATGAGATACATCAAATCACAAAGGAACCTCAAGACTGCATCATCCTCATCCCACTGCTCATAGTCAAGGTATGGGCACTAGATAACTATCTCTATATGATCAAAAACCCACCTCTAGTGCTCTAACTTGCCCATATAGGCCTGTGTGAACCGACCACTATATCGGAAAATGTAAGGTCTGCCGACTGGTCTGTCTACAATTGGAAAAGGCCAAGAAGTAGAGAAATGCTCCCATGCCCACACCTGTAACAAGGTCATCCCTATTGATAAGCTCCTAGCTTCAAGGTACACAACCGAGTGTAGATCATGATAAAGATATGCTAGCATGCACATCCCCCATGCATATCTGGTACCGTGTACCATCATGCTCCCAAGAGTCCTACCCTAGCCAATGAGGAATCCCTTTGACCTGCGATCAGGGCAAAGGAAACCTCCAATGAATACATCTAGCACTATTGGTAGTATAGCGTAAGAGTCGGTGATCCTCCTCCACCGAAAGCTCGGACCCACAATGTCCTGATCCTAAAACACTCTACAAAGAGAATCTCTACTGCCAGTCCCATGGGAATCATATACGACGATCTCACCCATAAATGGAATAAGTAAAATGTTCCACACATCCTCAGGTGTGACCGTCATCTCGCCAGTAGGTAGGTGAAAGGTGTTGTGGTCACTATGCCACCTCTCAGCCAATGCAGTCAATAGACCCTGATTAATCCTAATTTGGGGCATATCAAGAAAGCTAGTAAGGCCACATTAGCGTATCACCTGAAGCTCATCTGGTGATAGATGAGGTATCAATTCTATCGTCTATGGAAACCTCTCTCGCATCTAGAGAGTGCCCAAATCCTCCTATCATCATAACAAAATATCCACAAATCAGTGAACTATGTCAAGAAATCAAAAGTCATTCTACTATCAAGTCTATTCCAAAAGCTTTGGTATGAATTTTTGATCAAAATTCATGGGCGATCATCAACAAACCTCACCTATCATGAGGTTCATCAAATAGTATGTAATCTCACCTATCATGAGATTTCTTAGATATTGAATCATTTCCTCGCCTATCATGAGGATCATCACAAATAGGATTTTCTTCTCGCCTATCATGAGAAGTCAGTCTTATTCGAAATCATTAATCCATCACATCAAGCATTTGGATTATCAATCATACCACTCCAAAGAATGGACATGATCAAAATTGACAAAATCAGGGTTCACTAAATCAAAATGTTCAATTCTGACATGGAAGCGCTAAAATAGGCTCCCAAAGCGCTAAAATCCAGAAGTGCTACTTTATCAGTTAGAAGCGCTAAAACAAACACCCTAAGCGCTAAATATCGAAAGCGCTATTTCAACACTCTGATGCGCTAAAAAAGACATCCGAAGAGCTAAAAGTCCCGAAGCGCTACTTTTTTGCATCAAAGCGCCGCTTTACCAGAAGCACTAGAATAGACCATGAAAGCGCTAATCCACTGAATCAAAGCACTGAAAGTCTCAAAGCGCTAAAATCTGGCATCAAAGCACTAATTCTTAACTCCTAAGCGCTAAATCACTGAAAGTGCTACATTACTCTATGGAAGCGCTAGAGTTTTTAACACAAGCGCTAAAACTCAAAGCGCTAAACTACCTATTGGAAGTGTTGCACCGGAGTGTAAGTGCTACAGTGCAGCTGGAAAGCACGAAAACAAGCTAAAAACGTGGAAAGCAATAAATGCATAAAAAAATAAAAGTGCATGAATTACGAGGAGGTCAAGAGGTACATACCGGAGGTCCATACGTGGCAGGCTATCGGTGACGTCAAACACGCTCAAATCGATGAGAGTGGTAGGGGATAGGCATCTTGCTCCAGCTGGCAGAAAAGTTTCTATCACAAAGGTTTTTTTAAATCAAATAGTGAATGTGAATTGGAAAATGACCTTTTGGAGTATTTATAATTTTTGGAAAGGTATTTTTGTTGGATTTTTATTATCTTTTAATTAATTTTATCCAGGAAATTAATTAGAAACTCATCTGCAGGCTAGATTTCTTCATTATTTGTCGGGAGATATATTATTTCTTCATCGAATCATATCAAATCATCAGAAAATCATAAATTTTTGAAAAAAATTGAAAAATCATCAAATCATTAATTTATCTCCCGAGGGGGCATATTATCATCAAATCATTTGAAAATCAAAATTTGGGGCATGTCTGGGGCACACAAAAAAATTTTTTTATATCATCGATCCTGGCAGTAGTAGCAAAATTTTCTTCGAAGCAACACGTAAACAGATCACTTCGAAGAGGGGGAAAATGTATACACCTAAAATTGGTCTGGAGCATCCGATTAATTAAATATAAATTATTTGATTAATTATATTAATTTCCTCTACTATTGAATAAATAGAAATATTTATTTATATAGTTCACATTTAATATTCATCTTAATTAAATAAAAAAAATTAAATAATTTGTTCGATTTAATTATCAAATCCCTATTTCAATCTATCACATCCATCTTAAATTAATTAAATAAAGATCAAAACACTTTATTGATTAATTGCCACATTCTTCTATTTAATTTAAAAAACAACTATCCTATAGTTCATTTTATTGAATTATTTATCTCTCTTTTGCTGATTTAAATAAATCAAAAATATTTGAATTAAAGCACAAAGAATATTCCATCTATATTCTCTCAAAACTGAATTAGATACCCTATGTCTAAATCATGTCTAAAAAATGTCAGAATTAATTGATTGAAACTTCACGGGAAGTTTTGGAGACAAATTGGAGACGAATTTGGAATTTGATCTCTCAATCCTCCTCCAGTAATCCTTCCTCTTCTCTTGCCTAGTGTTTTCATGGGTAGAGACAATCTCTATCTTTCTCTTAATCTCCTCCATCTCTCACCATTCAATTCTCCAGATTGAATCCAAGCCTCTCAAAGCTTCCCCTGTGTATTTCTACAGCCAAGAAATCTATAAATATAGCTTGATTGAACCAAGAAAAGGATCCAGATAATCAATTTTATGCACTCTTACTTTGTAGGAATTCAAGCACTCAAGCATTCAAGCATCCAACATCCAACAATCAAGCTTTAATATCATGGCTGTAATTATCTGTTTCATGTCAATCCATGCTTAGTTTAATTCATTTATCTTCTAGTATTGTCATATTCAATTCCATATCATTGTCTTAGTATCCATCTCATTATTTCAATTGTCATTTTAACAATCATAGTGCACTCACGATCTGAGAGCCATTTTGATTTAATAAATCTTGGAGGATAGAGAACAATATAACACTTTCAATTGATTATTGCTTTGAATTGATTCAATTTGATTAATCTTTGATATAATGTCTTATTAAGAAGTGTCTTTTGTGCTTATTCACTTATTCATCACGTACACAATCAATTCCACTTTAACTTCAATATGTTATGAAGTATAAACATGAAATGTAGATAACAAAAAAAAACACCAAAGACAACAAATTTACATAAAAAATTTGATGAGGGAAAAACCACGGTGAGGATTAACTCACAATATAATAGTAATGCAATAGTGGATACAAGGGCTCACTACCAGAAGGATCATTTCCCCAAAAAGACTCACTATCTAGCTACAAAGGCTCACTTCCTACATATAGGACTCACTGTCTAGAAGGAGGCTTACTAACTACAAACAAAGAAATATAATAGAAAGACCACCACAATAGGTTACACACATTCATGGTTTGATCAAAGGATTAAAAACACCATCAACTCACTACTTTGAGGAATCTAACACATCAAAGCGTTACTGCATTAATTCACTTTTGCACACTCTTCTTTTCGCACTTGTCATGCACACTATTCCATTCACACAGTTCACAACTTCTTGACTTGCCTTTATAGCAACTTCAACCTTAGAAATATTCTTAATGTCGACTACATATTCCTCCTTTCAAAAATTCAAACTAGGTAGGCGACTCAACATTCCCATGTTGGATAAGAATGAGAGAAGACAAAAAACAAACTAAATTAGGACCCAAACAACATCTTGGATGAATCACATGCTTTCTTAATTGATGCTTAATCTTCATGTAATGTGTAGACACCAAGTCGACCAAACCTAATGAAAACACGAATGAACTATGAAGTAAGAACATCCAAAACAATATGATCACACGTGGATCACTCAACATGCTTCACCAGACACTAGAACACCTCTTAGATACCTTTAGATACATTTGCAACAACTACAACAACTTCCATACACCAAAATCTTTCCAACAATGCAACTGGATCATGTAGACACACACAGTAGCTCTAGAACAAGCCTTCTAGAGCATCAAACCACAAGAACATTTTCCATAACATAAATAACATCAATATTAACCTTATTCTAGATTCGCAAGAAGTAAGAAAAACCACTAAAAGACTAGGGAGAAGAAACATCTCTCCCAATCTATAGACAAATAGTTTTGCCAAATAGGTTAACACACTGGTGAACACATCTTTCACTCTCTATCAACCCAAAAGCTAAAACTCAAGATATATTATCCATTGAAGCCCATAAACAATAATATATATCTTCATAGGCATAGGATCAAAATAAAATAAATGCATAGAACATTACTAGAGAACACTCAAAACACACACACAACTTTGTCTTCACTATTTGTTAATTTTCTCAAAAGCACTTGACATCAACACATCTGCAACACCATAAATATAACTCCATGTACTCTCAAAACTTCCACAATATCTCAACTATACAGGTACCACCTACAATCACTTTGAATTGGGTTGACATCAGTGAAAAAATTAATCACAACACCACCAAACACATTCATACTTGCAACAAAGGTCATAAGTTCAAACCCCTCACTTGTATTGGGGTGGGATTGTTGCAAGATGGTGTGTCCCTTGATCTCCTCTATGCAATCCAATTCTTGGGTTCATGACATGGATTAACCCCCTCCTATGGATCTTGTATAAATCTATCAATTGTATCGGGCATTAACAGGTTGATATTTTGGTGCAACAAAACCCACCAATATAACTGAGAGATCCAAACAACTCTTTCATAGTAAGCTTTGTTAGATATTTATCTTCTTCAATTGTTGAAACCTTTCAATCAAACTGGTGTGGGAGAGTTCTTAAAACTTTCTTCACTACTATTCATTCAGTTATATCTACACCAAATCCTCTAATCCCATTGACTACTTCATCTACCTAGAGGAAGTAGCTAACTATGTTCTCCTCTTCTTTCATTTTTTAGATTCTCAAAAAATGTTCTATAAGATTACAACTTTTCTTTCTTTACACTATCATTCCCTTCATACATATTTTGGATCTTATCCCATATCTCCTTGGAAGTCTTATATTTCACCACTTTCACAAATTTAGAATTTTTAAGGCCCATCAAGATGGCATTATTTTCTTTGGCATTGTTCTCATGAACCTTATTTACATTAGCATCAATAATAGGATGAATTTTTTTAGTATAACCATCCTTTATTACTCTCTAAACATCATACCCTAGAAAATTAAGGTAGGCTTCAATCCTCACACTCCAAAAAGAATAGGTGCTTGCATCAAAACTATTATCACTTAGGATTGCACCCTAGTTGAGTATGCACTCAAACTATTGGTTATTTTTAATGAACCAAGCAGATCTCACAATATAGCCTATAGAATTTCCATCTTCCAATGGTTAACTAATTTGAGGGATTGGCTAACAAACAAGTGAAAGATTACAAAGGATTTCCTCCTGCACTTTGGGCTCTATAGAACCTGGGAGGGTGATCCCACACAATGTAAATTTTAAGATCCTCTATGCCATTTAACCTTATACATTGTAAATAACAGATAAGATATACATAATTGCTTGACAACTCAAAAAATGCAAAAATCTAGCAAATCCTTTACACATTAATTGTTTCAAAAGAAATAGAGCATGATAAACCTCAACTTGACATACATTTCAACAAGAATTTAAAGAATTAAGTGATTTGAATGTATTATTTATGAATGATCAAGAACAATTCAAGACAAGCACAAATCCAAAAAAAGTGCCTTAACCTAGGGTACAAAGTCTAATAACATGCAAATCAAAATTGACAACAACTTTAACACTTAGAATTATAGAGATTCTACAACATTGCATTAAAACATAATACTCAATTACTCAAGACCATAACTCATTATCCTATCTTTATACTCAAACCACTAAAACCTATGATTTCATCCAAGAAATTTAACCAATTCTTTGAATTAGGACAAAGACAAGACCAAAAATTCATCGAAACACAATGAATATCATTTGAAAAAACCTTTGATTATTTCATTAATAATTCAAATGATGAATAAACTAGGAGATAAATGGCTTTAAAGATATGGCATTCTTTATATTCAAATGCTAGTACTATTATCAAAAACTTCTTACAAAAATAAAAGACTCATAATCTAAATGCAGACTCAATTATATTCCCTATATTGTCCTTTACAATTGTTCTTTGAGAGCAATCAGCAACCCATACAATAGGCCTTGAATTCCCTTTTATAAAAATAAAAGGATAAAAACAATCTTTAGGCTAATGTACACATGTCACTTTTTCATTTGACAAACACAATTACATTCAAAAGACTATTATACTTTCCAAAACCAAAGGGGGATGTCCATATGAGACAAAAGTTATTTTCCATTCATTGATGAAGATATCTCCCACCTTCCAAAAGGATCTTTAGTTGGTGAACATTTTCTTTTGATGAGTAGCAACACCTTTTCCACATGCTCCAAAATTTGAGGATGAAAAGCGTGAAAATAATAATAGGAGAATATACCAAAACATTTCCACATCAGCAACCCATGTCATTCATTTTGAATTGAGGAAGATACAATATTTTAACATTGACATATTAAAGACCTAATCTATACTATTTTAGGGTCATTTATTGTAGCCATCCTTACTGACAACCATTGCTTGTTGATGGCATAAACTCAAAACTCATCACCACCTACCACTATAGCAACTTACAAGTCCATGATATCAACATACTTCATTTTCCACAACTCAAAATCCTCATCAGAAGGCCAGTTAAATCAGATAACCTCATTTTCTTTTATTATATATGGACTATAATTTTTGACCACTTGGTTGGCATCTTTATCAAATTCCTCGAGGAAGATACCTATGTGAGAAATTTTGTCCACACTATTCTTCAACATCTCAGTATCATCTCCATCACAAATAAGTGCTTCTTGAGTTGTTATCACACTAATTTATTGGTCTTTCCATTTCTATAGAGGTTTGAATTCAACAACATCATTCAAAATTTCAGGGAGTAAACTGAAACTCTATTAATAAAATATTTGTACCAACTACCTGATTTTCTTCTCTAATGGCTCAATCAACACTTGAAATTTATTAATCCCATTCACAAGCTTGAGGGTTGGGACAATTTTGGGTGGTTGATTGGCATCATGCTTTAATCCAATAGCAATATCTCTCAGTTCTTGGATCCTAGGGATCCACTTATCCATCAATGGGATGGAAACTTCTTTATCCTTATCAAAATTCCTTATTGCACCAAAGATGGAAGAATAATTTCAATGGAAATTGTTTAATCTTATATCAATCCCTTTATTTAAATTTTCCAATACCACAATCACAATCTTCATGTTTCTCAGATAAATTGATTTTTCAAAGTGTTTTTACTCCTCCTCATAATTTTTGAGTTGATCCATTAATTCTTCCTTAGTAAATTTTTTTGTGGGAAGTGCAACTGATGTACTTGGAACTAACTATGTAATGGGCACATGTTTAGGATCAGGAGGTACAACCTCTATTTGAGTTGGAAGAGATGAATAGGTAGGAGAATATTGTGCTTGGTCTGATGGAGATGGAGGAGGAATAATTTCTTCTTATAAGGGGACTTGTGCATGCATTGATTGAAACATTTCTTTGAAAAATGAAATCTCTAGCTGCATCTTAACATTCTTTTGTTGTCCCTTATTTTATTCAACTACCATGTCATTATATTTTGTCCTGAATTTATATCTCTTTTTTATTAGGGATTCCATTGTGGCCTCTATGAATTGAGCCAAGTTCATAGACAAGGTAGCTACCTCTACCATAGTTATATTAGATACTCTTTTGATTACCAATCCTCCTCTCAAACGTGTAGCTGGATCTACAACTTCTAGCTTCTTATTATTTGGGGCTAAAGTCCAAATAGCCAATGTATCCCATTGGGAGTGAAATTTTGATCCCTATAGGTCCAATGCTATATCTTCCTCAATAGTTAAAATAGGGGCATCATGAATCCTTACTATATCAAAGGAAATTGTTGAGGCAAGATATAGTTCTGGCAATAAGAGGAATCCAGATTTTTTTACCAGTTACCTACCCTCAACTATTGTGATATCTTGGTATTTAGCCTTCATCTCCTCACAAAATTTAGCCTCTATAAATTCTCTTGGCAACTCAGGGTTTGAAATCCTCATCATTTCTAATTTCAACATACTCATCCTTTCGAGCTCTCCATACATATTCTTGAAAAGCTTGTGTCTTCACGAAAACATCATCATTCATGAACTTCTCACAAGCCTCTGATCTACCATCATCAACATTATTTATCCCACTTAAGTCATACTTGCTCAATATGAGACTTAAAATCTATGTCATTATGTCTCTTAGGGGAGATGACATACCTTGCCTCATCTCATCTTTAGTGACCAAAATTTCTTCATCAGACTCATCACTGGGATAATCTACAAGGCCACTGGATTCAACCTTTTTCTTCTTTGATGGTGGATCTTTCGGTGGAGATAGTACCCTATGTGGTGAATCAAGTTCAATTATTTGTGAAATACATGAATGTAGGGGTGAAGGTGGTTGAAATAATGGCTAAGGAGAGGATGCCCTTGACCCCTCTAATTGGGTAGGGGTGTCAATTGTTAGATGTTTCTTCGTAGTGCTCTTCCTCTTGGAAAACACATGCATCTTCTTTGGTGGTTGGTATTTTTTCCTTTTTTCTATCATAGGGGCCTTCCCCTTATCCCATTCTTTAGTAACAACAACCTTTCCTTTGTCTTGGATCACTTTTTCCTCCAATTTTCTACTAGTTGCATCAAATTTTTGAAAAACTACTTCCACTTTCAGTATCTCAATATTTATATTAGAAAGAGCCTCGAATTGAGGATCCTTAACTTTATTTCTCTCTCTAGGTTATTGAAGAAATCCACTTCATATTTCTATCCTCTTGAATTTTAAATTCAAAAATATTTTTGATAACATATTTTGGAAAAGAGAAGTTATGAATAAATTTCCCTCCCTTCACTATGTCCTTCATCCACACCATAAAGCATTATGGGTCATGATTCCTATGTGCTCATCACTTCATTCCAAATGGCTTGATTTTATCAATGATGTTGTTCCATCCACTAGTTGTCATAAAAAAATCTAAAAACACAATGTAAGTAGTGTTATGCTATGCATAACCACCCCATTTAGTTTTGGTCAAAATGGGTCTGCCATTTTTTGTTTTTGTTTGTATTTGCTCTTCTTGTTTGGATCTTAAGAGTTGTCCTTTTCCTCCTAATTCATTTTCTTTTCTTTGTTCTTTTGAATTCGGGTTTCAGGAAGGAACATCCACTTGTTACCTTTTGGAGTTTTAGGTCTCTGTTAATCTCCTAGTCCCAGCCCCATCTTTTTCCTTTGTTGTTTTCCTCATGTTAGAGTCGAGTTTCAAATCAGAAACGAAACTAAGAACTTTTTAAAGTTCTTATTCTTATTTCTGGCATGATCCTCACATCTGACTTCCTTTTCATGTCTTTGTTCTCTTCGTGATCATAATTTGGGTCTTAACTTGAACATTGCACCTTTTGAAAGTTCTATTCTCTTCATAGGTCCCGATCCTAATTCCCGTTTTCTTTTACTTTTTCAGGATTGAAATTTAGATCATGACTTTTTCTTTGAACTTTTTGAATTTATTGGTTCATCTCTTGATCTAATCTCAATCCCCATTTTTTTTTTGTTTGTTCATTGGTTTTTAGGCCACAAACCATTGATTGAACCTTTTCCCCATTGGAAAGGTTTTGTCTCTATCCAATACCAGATCCCAACTTCCACTTGAATTCATTCCTGCACCTTGTATTTATGACGTCTACTCAAATCTTGAGGCTCGATCCATCACCAATTAATGTCATAACCATTCGCATGTGCAAGCAAGTTTTTATCCTGTCACTTCTCGATTTTTTGGGTGCGTTCAAAAGTAGGTGTTCATTCTTGCGTTGCTTTGTTCTTGCTTTGGTTTTGGTTTCTTTTGTCTGACATGTTTGTTCTTTTTTTCTTTTCATTTTTCTTTTCTCATTTGGTTTCATTTCATCTCTCTTCTTTTTCTTTTGCATTGTTTGGTGTGTTTTTCTTTGCTCTCAAATCCTTGTTCAATTCATTCTACATCATTTTGTTTGCTTGTGTCATCATTTTTCCTTTTGGTCACGGGATTGTCCATCCCATTGCTCCCTAGTTGTCTAGGGTTTTGTTCTACATTTGGGTTGAACTAGTTTGAATTGTCTAATTTCAAGTTTAGACCGTTTAAAAATTACAAAAATCTTGATCCTACACATGGCTTGATCTCAAGGGTACGATTAAGATATTGTCATATTTGTCATCACCCTTGTTATCATCACCCCACAATTTCCCAATCCTTGCATATATTTTGGGGTTGAGAATTGAACCAACACTTAGGTTTTTCTACTACTTGGTATTAGTTCCTCTACTTTTCTGATCCCCACATAACTATCAGGATCAAGGGTCGGACCAATACCAAACCATTAATGCATCAATTGATACCTTGATCTGGGGACATTGATGATTCCAACTTTTGATACCTAATCAGGATCAAAACTTGGAGTTGACCCCTTACCAGTTTGCATAAGTTTAAGAATTGGTTCATGATGGAGATTTGACCCCAACCCCCAATATCACAGTGGTATCGAAACTCAGGAAGTTACTGACACTTGCCCATTTTGAATGGGTCTAGTTCTAGATGACAAATCAATCCAAATTTATGATTCAACTTTGGCATCAGAACTCTACAAGATCCCCTTCATTTATTTCATTATTTAACTACTACTTCCTAGTCACCCCCCAATCCCAAATCTCCTTTACACTACGGGATAAGACCGAGGATTGATAACCAAATTTTTTACCCTCATGCATCTAGGTGCCTATAAAAAGACCCAAACCCAATCCCTGACATCATATCAGGATCAGAACTTGGGAAGTGACATACACTTTTTGTCAAAATAGGTTCGGTTCTGAATGATAGCCCAATCCCGATTTTTGAATACACTCTAAGATCAGGTCGTGGTAGGTTATAATGTTTACTATTATTTGAAAACTGTCAGTGCCAAGTTAGGACCCGATCCTGAAGTTTGATAAGGTCAAGTATGTGTTTAGAATGGGTAGGTTCTTGGTTCTATCCTGAACTAGAATCACGAAGATGTTTGATTAACTTGTTGAATAGGGTTCTAGATTGAATAAAGGCTAGTATAATGTGAACGAACGTGATAAATTATTCTTCACATATATTTTCTTTATCTGATAATTGTTAATGTTGCAGGATAACTAACAAATTCCATATTTAGAGGAAGAAGTACCCCCAGAAGGAACATCAAAGAGGCAGAAGCCTAAGAGAATAAAAGAAGAAGAGATCCTAGTCATAGTGAAATATAAGTTTTAGGGAAACCTAGTGCCATCTAGGTTTGGCTCTGAAGTGACAAATATTATAGATACATTGGCTAAACACTTGGATTTGGATCAATTTTGGAAAGACGCTTTCTCACCAGATGCTACCCCAAGAGACAAAATGATTGCTAACTCTGGATTAGCACATGTAGCCTCATTCCCCATCTCTGTACAATGCCCTAAGTTCATCCTAGTTGTTGCATAGACCTACAACCCAACTCAAAGGAATTGCATTGATACACAAGGAAATTTAATTATTGAATTAACTCCTATAATAATTAGGCTAGTATTTGATCCACCTCCTCATCCTAACCCCAAGATCATGTTAGAAGATGAAGCACTTGCACGTTGGACACAAGAAGAGAAAGGAAATAAGGTACTAATGAATAAGAGGTGGTTTAAAACATAGAATAAGTCAGTAAAGAAATTACCACCTAAGTTTAAGAGGTCTAGATTCATAGGTGAGTCTAGTGACATAATCACATTATTGTCACAAGTGTTTGGGAAGAAGGATTCCAATAGCTTTGAATATTGGATGTTTCCATTTATTCATCTTATTCTTCATGGAAATAGTATTTGTATTGGGCACATATTATTTCAAATAACATTTACAACCAATTCTTAAAAGTGGTTGAGACCAATACATTTTACATGAATTCATATGTTATTTAGTGTGTTGCAATGATGGGTTAGTTCCCAGGATTGAATACTACAAGGTCTATGGATAGTGGCTTAGAGAAAAATAAAGTGTGGGATTATTATGACCAATTAGAATTGAAAGATGTAGAGCATCATTTCAAAAGGGTCAATGATGTATTTTTTTTTTGTAGTTATCAATCAATTAACAGGTGATGTTGGCTTTAGATTATCTTGAGGCAATGGAATTCATTGAACCTTGAGGTTATTAGTGTTGATGCAAGAATTTGCAGGGCCATCAACCTTATGGGAAACTTAGCTCCTGGGGGACTTGTGTGCTTATCTAAGTGACCTCCGGGATTTTATCGAATTTGGCTCTTCATTTTTAATGGAGGAGGTAAAGGGTTAGAAAGATAACATGTAACAATAGAAACTAAACTAAGGTGATGCACCAAAATCATGAGAGTAATAACTGAGCATAATGTTGAAAGAAAAGGCTTGAATAGTAATTGATGTCTATCAAATAGATTATCTCAGGAAACACTTCAAACATAAGAGGATCAGTTCATTGCATAGCATAACCTAACACAAAATAGGCCAATGTAGAAGAGTAAAACATGGTCTGCATTTTATTAAGCTATATGAGATTACAAAATTTGAAAATAGACATTCATATGCTATAGGAAAATGAAAGCATAGTCTGTAAACTTCAAGTCCAACAGAAAATATTACAAAAGGCCAATTCCCAGTGCTCAGGAAGTTTTTATAATCTATCTAACAACAACCAAATAAAGAGAGAAAGGGCTGCTTAAATAAGCCAGCTCACCACTTGAAAGCCACGGAGATAAAAATGCCTTGAAAAAACATCGACGTCCCAGATCTCCTCGAGCCGACACCCAACAGGAACATTTCCCAGGAGTGCACCAGCAAACCCATCCATAGAGAACACAAGGCCATGCAACAATAGTAGAGAACACGTGGTAGAAAATAATAAAATGCAACAGCAAAGGAGGAAAAATGGCACAGGCGAAAAATCCCAAATAACTGGTGCAAAGAAACACGCTACGCATTGAACACACAGAGCCTGGCAAAAGAAAGAGGGACACCACAATGAAAATATCTGAGAGGAAGCCAAGTGGAAGATGCAGAGCAAAAGGTAACCATTGAGTGGGCCCAACTCGAAAAGTAGCGAGAGAAAGCCACGCATTGAACGCATGGAACTTGGCAGAAGTAAAGCAATATAAAATGAAAGGAAACTCAGATAGGAGGCCATGTGGAAGATGCTGAAAAGTTACTAGTGATAATGGTCAAGGTGAAGCTGCAAAGGAAAATGTAACCATGAAGGAAAGTGATTTGTGAATAAAATTTCACAGTTTGGCCACTCACAAGGACATTTCACTTGCGCAATGAAGAACCCGAAAAACCTTGGCTCAACACCACTATTATCACTCAGTGCTGAGAGAGGGTAGCCTAAAGGACTATCCAGACTTCATTTTTTGGTGTAGAGAGAGCACCTAGATTTTTGTGTGCCAACTTAAGATCGATGATTTCCTTGAAAGGAAATCCACTAGATATCTTCGCCTCCAATTCAAGCTAGAAAAAGAGTTGCGCCAGCTGATGTACTATTCCTTCAATACTTTCAGTGGTTGAAGACTGATCAAAGGATTGGAAAATAGAAAGATCCTACTTCTTCTCCTCGATCCTTGTAATTATGTGCTCAAAACCTACTACCACCTGATCTGTGATGAAAGGTGATGGAAGGCCTCATTGAGTTAAGTGGGAAAATTTCAGCCGCATGTCACTAGTAATCTGATTCAATCTGGCTCTGCACTCTGCTACATGTTGGACGGCTTTGCACATGGAAATGAGAATGTTTAGGTGTATAGCTACCATTATTTGATATTCAATACCAATGCCACTCAAAGCTTCATCGGAAGCTGTATACAGCTTGCCCAACAATTGTCTGGCCTCTGAAACTTTATCAGAAGTCATCTCTTGCACCTGCTGCATTTTTTTGCTAATCATCCTGCATAGGCTGGTTGCTTGCACCATAAAATTCAGACTGGGCTGCAAAGTAAGGTATAATTCCTTGACCTTATCCCAGTATGATGCATATAATTCTTTGCAAATCTCTAGTGAGCTCATTTGTGGTGCAGGAGGTTGGGTGATGCAGAGCAAAGAGGATTCAAAACTCAACATTCCATTTACTTCACAACTTTCATAGAATTATTCATCTCAAATAATTATTAAGTGCATTCTAGATCACATTAGAAACATAGCCATGGTAGCCCACAATTTAAGGCAATGAACAGTCATTAGTAACTTCTACAAAAACACTAATAAAGACAATCGCTTCAGTGAGATTTCAAATAATATAATTACAGATCTCCTTTCCAATTTTTATGAAGATCCAACGGTGGAAACTGGAGTTATTGCATTTTTCCCAAAACTGCAAACCCTAGGCAGTGTTCAAACCTGCCCTCACCAAAATAATCATATCTTTCACAAAACTCAATAAAATTCAATGAGACAAAAAGAATTGTAAACTAGAAATAGAGACCTTTCCATCCATATATTATAATCCATTATTTCATTCCATATCAGGCCGTAAAAAGCACAACTTCAACCTGAAAACAATCTAAAAATCAGAAAATGCATACCAAACTTGAGGTTGTCATTCTTCAAACTTCAAAAGTAATGTCTCCAACCTCTCCAACCTCTCCAATTCGAGTTTTGGAGGGTGTAATTATACATTTACAACCAAAACTACCTATTTTCAACCACCTTTTAGTTAGTTTTTTGACAAAACACTTTAATGACACTTTTGACAAGTTGCTTGACAACTTTCTTGAGCAACTTTTACAATTTTTACAATATATAACAACTTTAAACATTATTTGACAAATGACTTCAAATATTACTTCCTAAGACTCAAACACCTATAAAATGGCTTCATAAACCTTATTATAAGACCCAATACATAAAATAGACCAACTATTTACAAATGGCCTCATGGAGGCTTGAAAGCAACTTGGTGCTCCTGCACTATTGGGCCTTCAAAAGGTCTAATTCTATAGCTCTATTGCCCATTTTTTCCCTTAGCTCCGATAAGGTTCCCTCCAATATGGATAGATGACTCCTCAAAGTAGAAATTTATTTCTCCTACTATTCGAAGGCCAATTTGGCCTGCCTTCTCTTCTCCATTTCTGACTCCGAAGCGACATTCATCTCATTTACTTCATCATTCGTGCTCTATTGGAGCTGCTTCATGCCATCATCTCTTTGCCTCAAATCAGCAAGTAGGGTTGCCTCAGTCATCCGACATTGTTCAATTTCATTTCGTAGGGCTGAAACAACATCCACGCCCAAAGCCTAAAGCTCATTTACTTTTCCCTCCAAGGAATTCTTCTCATTCTATAGGCGATTAATCTCGATCTACTAGGCCTTATGCTTATTTTCCCAAATATCTACCTTACCTCTCAACTCCTTTCAACTACTCCTCCTTTTTCCTTGTTTTGCAACTAAGCTAGAGGAATTCGGTAGTCACCATCCTCTGTGTCTCTTCCATCAGCTCGACCTTATCCTATGGACGAGCCTGCTGCAAGTCCATCCCTATGGTGTTGAAAGAAAAGTCACTCGACAACATTTCTCCAACCAGTTTGATCACGTTGGGGGTGATTTTTGTAAAAATCAATGAATTCTGACTCTCGTGGAATACAGTTTGCAAAAGAGGTTTTTCTTGTCTTCCCGTATCCTTTTCTCTTCTTTTCTGAATTCAGCTTGCTAGGGCACTCTTATTTGCATCCACTGTGAAAAATATTCTCGAGGTGAAATGCCCAGTCCACCAGAAAAAATGAAACTCTCGAAGGACTACTAGTGGGAAGGAAAGCATGCTCAGAGCATTAGTGGACTTTCTAGGCCAAGTAATAACTACCAGGGAGAAGGGTGGAATAAATTGGCTACTTGGAGATGATGGAAACATGGTATGAGGAAAGGCTAGGGAAGCAACTGACATGCTGGGCCTCTAGGATGACAATTGCTAACTCAAAAATTTAGGACGGGCTATCATTTGTGTTTTAGGGGCAAAAGGGAAAGCAAGAGATGGAAAGAGAAAACAAGGAGGAAAAATATTAGATTGCCTTGGATATCTAGCGATGAGAATAAATGGTGTAGATGAAATAGTAGGGGCGACCGAGGAGGAGACCAAAGACATAGTAGAGAGACAAGAGGGAGGAAACAATACCTGAGGTTCCTGAAGAACTGCAGTCGATAACACTACTTTGCATGCTATGACTCCTTCCTTCCAATGAGCTCTCTTATTCATGGTCATTTTTCCTCCGGAGAACTATCAAGATCCAAAATAACTTTCAGTCGACAACCGAAACTTCTTGGCCTCTTCATACCTAATCTAGAGGAGCTGGAAGGCTCTGACATCTATGTATTTGAAGATTCCTCCTATTGTGAATGTTGTCCATTGACTACTGCCCCTTGTGTAAGATATTTTTCATCGATAGGGGCTCTCTGGGTTACCTCCTCTCTCGGTTTTGTGGTTGCACCTCTTTTCTCATAGAACTTCTCAAACTCCGAAGGGTTTGGGGAGTTTTCGCTATTTGAATGCTCGTGAAACTAGATGTCGTCAAATTGGTTGTCTGACTCCACCTCCTAGAAAAGTCCATTTGTCATCTTTATTTCCTGCGTGTACATCCAAAATTCCTTAATTCTTTCAAGCTTCCATTGGAGCTTATTCAATTGGCTACACAAAAACTGAATCATCTTATGCTTGGGATTGCACTTCGCCACAACATGGTAAAAATTCAGCCAAGGTGGTCAGCCTGAGTCAATAGGTAAATACTCCAGGCCGACATAGAATTTAAAATTCCCCTCATCTGCATTTCTCTAAGGGTCCTAGAATGGCCAAGGCTGGTGCGGAATTTTTATGCCAATCTCCAAAAAATTATTCTTCGATTTGTATCGCCATGTGTCATCGATGACCACCAACCCAAGACTACCCAATTTAGAGTAAAAAACCTTTGAGGTGTTAACCTTTGACCTCTTCTTCTTTATCAATGATACAGAGTCGAACATGACTGATATTGTCAAATAGGAAGTCAGATGCTTTCCTCCCTAGTAGTCATTCTCAATATTACATAGCTGCCTAAATGCCTCCAGGGCCAAGACTTTATCAGAAACAATACGTGGGAGCTGGAATGGCTCCCGGATGAAACCTTGCATACGGAGCATAGTGAAATCCATACCAAAGAACAAATCACAAGGTGGCATGAGACCTTTCATCCATGATTTCTTCCTCGGTGATAACTGCATAGACATGTTGCTTCTAGATCCATCCAAATCTCATAAAGTTTGAGCTAGGAATGTCTCTAAAAATATGTAATAATAATAAAAAATTGACAGGACGAGATTCCATGTCAAAACTAGATTTCTCATGCTACTTTCATCAAATATAGCCAACACCGTGATTTGCTTGAAATAATTGAGATTCTGGTGAAAAATCATCTAGACTAGGAAAGAAGAATACCTGAACCTAGAACCTAGTTCGAATTCCCTCAGCTACTGGCTCATCCCATCAATTATAACCTTTGAGAAGTCCATTAGTGGAGATGTTTTTTTCTTCTTCAGCATAAAGCTGAGACTCATTTGGAATTTGAAAACTTCCCTGTCTATATCTAGCCCGCAAACCAGCACCAACATAGAACAAATGGAAGAGGAACCCAAATTTAAAGTGCCCAGACCAATTGGGAAGCTAGGAGGTGCTAAAAAATCTGACGGCTAGGCAGTCTCAGTGTGATAAAACTGTTGCGCCATCCGGAGCACCCCCCAGTAACCTTGCATTCTAGAAATGTCAAAATTTTCAACGTTCTTAAGTCAAAGGAACATAATGCATAGCATGTCTTGCAGGGCCTGGGGACTGATAACTACCCTTAAATTAGGCCCACTTATGACTCCAGTCTGAGGGTTGAAACATGTTGCACATGCTACCACAATTTATAGACAATGATGCACTAGAGGAACCATGTACTGGGGAAGCCCATAGTTCCATAAATGTCTATGAAAATGGTTTGTCATCTTCTTCATTTTCTCTCATGCAACTTCCCTCAGGCTCTTGAGGTTTTGAGATAATTTAGGATCCCAAACATTGTCCCAGTCCTCAGATATCAAGGCTTGATTTCTAGAAGAAATCATGCCTATTATTTTCTGGTCTACTTGCTTGGTAAAGGGCCAGTATGGCTTTGTTGGAATACCCCAGGTAGCATAAGACTTGTGGTCATATATGTTTACACAAGGTGCAAACAATATTCGCTCATCAATACTTTTTGTGACCACGACCTGTGTTGAACTTCTTGCAATTTCAACCATTTCTTTGTATTCGCAAGAGGCTTCACAAACTCTGTAAATTAGCTCCTGAGAACGCTTTATTTTTTTTGCAAATGACTTAGAAAATTACACACTTTGATAAATTTTCATAATAAATGCCCTCTGCATTCCTAGCCTGCTTTTTAATTTTCACAAAAAATTGCTTAGCCAGTGTACGTGCTATCTTTTCACATTAGATGTTGCATGCACCACCGGCCTTTTTCACGCATGCGAAGAGATTGCCAACCTACAAAAATACTCTTCACATTTAAGAGACATGACTTCACATAAGGTGGCACCTGATTTTTCTTGGACAATGCACCAAGACAAACTTGCCATATATTTCGCTAGCCCTTTTGCATTAACTAATTTCATGATCGTACTTTGGGGCATCACCCAACATTCTTATCAAAAGATTTGCCTCAATTCAAAAGAGACAATAACACATCATGCTGACAACTGGCTTATCCTCATTTGATTCAACAACCCAAACGAAGCAAGTTGCAACTGTAACTAATTACTCACATCACTTCACACACCGCAACACTGATTATCAAGGTTCTCTAGCACCATTTGTTTCTGACATAATCATAGCTTGCCTCATTAGGAAAACTTCGACTATCTATAAATAGGACCTATGGAAACTTTTCTAATCACAATTACTTTCAACATTCATATTGACTAGGCCCTAGTTTATCTTAGTAATTTTCTCATTTAGCCAGAGTAGCAAGAGACCATGGAAACACCAATTATATTAGTCAGTAAGAAAACCCAGGCCACCTTTTTAAGATAAGTTAGGTGCAAGTGCCTAAAGCACATAACAGGTGTGAAAAACTTGTTGTATGTAAAGGAAATGAAATGGGTGATAGGCAAGGACTTTATTGACTATGAGGATCACTATAGGGTAAATACCAACATTTTCTCCCACTTCGTCACTTTGCTCCTGGACATTGGTGTTTCAAAGCACAAAATTTTGAAGTTGACCAAGCGATTCTTCCGTCAACACTATCTCAAAGGATTGGAGAATGTAGTGCGGGTAGCTAAATTTGATCGTAGGTTCCCATCCATCCAAAACCAATGTCATCTACTTGAGAATGGAGGACCTGTGCCAACTAGGCCGTTTCTATGCGGATTTGAGCTCGAGACACATGATAAACATCGCCGCAAGGCTCATGCCAGTTGCCACTTCCAAAATATTCAGTGGTATGGAAAATTTGAGAGGATGGGGTTTCCCCACCTTGTGCCACCTGCTACCACTATTGTTGGTCCTTCCTTTGCCTAAGAAGATGAAAAGATATTCCCATTTATCCTTTTTTCTTTTGCCAACCTCTGCCCCCAGTAGCGAATATATATGTATATTTTCACATATGGCCACCGGCCCTCGCTACATATAATGTAAATGCTCCAAAAGTAATATAATATGTAAGTTTTCAAATCTTGGCTCATTCTTCATTCTATCTCACTTTTTGCATTATTGTTGTTGCTATTCAAAAATCACTCAGAAAAACCCAAAACTTAAAGTAGGAAAAATATTTACATATTTACAAACTTATTGCATAAGTTGAACTAATTGAACTTTTAAAGGTGTATTCCATTAATTTGAATACCCAAAGCATCACCTTTCATAGTTTCTAACTCAAAAGAGTTATACTGTTTGCACTGGATGATTTTGAAAAGCCCTTCCTAGATATTGTCGAACTTGTCATGTTGTCTAGGCTTTGCTCCGCGTTCGTTGAACTTGTTGGTTGTTTTTACTGTAACCAGGTTTATTTTCTATTCTACCTGTAGAATTGCCAATTCTAATCGAGGGTAGCTCAAAGGACCTAGACCAAATGATGAAGATTTTAACAATAAACCTCCAACACTTCAGGCTCTCTAAAACCCAAGAGGGTGGTCCCTATAATGTGTTTATAATCTATGCACCAAACTTATAAATAATCATTAACAATTAATAGATAATCCCATTTAATATCTCAACAAAATAGGAAAATACTAAATTGAACTGGCTTTTCATCAGTAGTACCAACTACTTGGAGCATGAGATTATTACAATAATATTTCACAACTTAAGATAGTCATTTAATTTGCAATTTGGTAGCAAGCTCTAAGAAAAGACAAATAGACACAAAACCTCACACCTACATACGATTTAGACCAGTTCCATATACCATTGGGGAGTCAAGTTCACAAACATTTAAAATTCCATGACAGGTTTGAACACATAGCATATAAGATCTCTGACAACAATTTCCTTACAACATGATCAATTTATATCCTAATCTAATACTTCTTACCCAATCCCTTTATAAACATATCCATCTATAACTTCAATTAAGCATTTTAATTAATTCTTTGAATTAAAGCCAAAATGGAAGTCATACACACCACAACAGTGAGATGGATGGAATAACCCTTGATTATATTATTCAAAATTATGATATGCTTATACAAAGGAGAGACATGAGCTTGAAATGAATCATTATAATTCAAATGCTAGTACTATTATGAAACATAAAACCTTCATAAACCAAAAACCTGACTATAGAATGACACAAAACCTAAATTGGATTTACACTAAAACAATCAGGCTTTACAATTGACTTTGCAACTATGCCTAGACTTGACCTCAAAATATCTAACTTGCTAGCCCTTATTTCTGGCCTTGAAATCCTTCTTATAGAGAATGAAGGAGTGAACAAGCATCGGGCCAGAAAATACACATGTCACCAGTCAATTGGACCGCCTTGTGACATTTCAAAAATATGATTACAATCACCAAGTCCCGAAGCATCTTCTTGTTAATTCCACTCATTAGGGAGTAGTTGTTCCATTTGCCAAACCTCAAAACTTGTGCCAAAAAGCCGCCATGGAAACAAAACCATAATCAGTGATAACTATAACCTCTGAGTTGTTAGTTGTTGGTAGTAGACACCATTTTACTCCGCTTTTGTCCACCCAATTCTAATACTCTTCATCTATTGGCCAGTCAAAATTCACCACCTCATTCACCTTAATATTGTAAGGTGTATATTTCACTGCAACTTGATTGGGTTCTCTTTCAAAAGACTCTAAGAATGTGTTGGTATTAATTATTTTGTCCATACTACTTACCAACAAGTCATAATCAAAATCATCACAAATCATTTTGATTTGTGCATTAATAACTTCTTTTGCCCTTTCCTGAAACTGCTACAATGTTTTAAAATTTCCTTATGCATTAGTGATGTCTAGAAAAAATGTATCATTCCAGTCATCAAATCTCTTTACTAGCTCCCTAATTCTTCTACTCAAATCATCAGGTAGGGCCTGGAATCCCTTCAATGATTTCACAAAAAATTGAGTAGGCTTTAATGATTGGGGCCTATTGTCTACATCAAACCTAGAAGCCTTATACATAACATCTAGATCATTGGCCCTAGGAATCCACTTCTTAGCTAAAGGAAAAAATATTTCATGATCCCTATTTATGTTTTTTATTCCATCCAAAAATAAAGAATATAAGGAATGTATAGATGGTAATCTACCATCCACCTTCTCATTTAGATGCCTCTAAACTATGTTGACCACCTCATTTTCTTTGGCATTTGCACCATCTTCACCTGCCTTTAAGGCAGCCTATAATTCTATGGTCTTATTTAATAGTTGCTTCTTGGTGGGATCCATAGAATACTCAACTTCTTCTTCAACTTGCCCTAGTGTAGGACTGAGAATAGGTGTTTGGATGGGGGATCTTGGAGTAGAAACAATTGGAGTAGTCGGGGAAACTGATCCTAAAGTAGGAGGTAAAGCTCTGATACTAGGAGCACTGGAGGATTCTTCTACCTGCCCATATTTCAACCTATCTACTTCAGATTGCACCTCAACATTCCTTTGATGCATCCTACTATATTCTCCAATTATTATGTTATACTTCTCCATCAGACTCTTCTTTTCAGCCTCTTCTCTCTTTGCTATCTTTTAGGAAAATTTGGCCACATTAACTATTAGGCTTGTAGCTTATGTTATTGAAGTTTTAGAAGCTCTCTTGATAATTATCCCTCCCCTTAGGTTTGGACTAATATTTGTTACATTTGGTTTTCTTCCCTGGGGTGCCAATGCCCATATGGCTAGAGTTTCATACTCCTCACCAAAGGTAGAATCTTGCAAAGCTTCCTTAACCTCTTCACTATTTTGCATAGGATGCTTGGACTGTAGCATAGCATTGAATACTACAACATTGGCTATGTCCCACTCAAGTAAAATTAGGACACTAGCCTGAGTCACAAGTCTCCTTCCTTCTTCAAGAGTGATGTTCTTGAATTCCTCCATTAGTTTGGCCTTGACCTCATCATCATTCTCCTGCTCAGACTTATCAGTTCTTGATTCTCTCCTTCTCTTGCACTTATCCTGGTATTCTTCCAGTTTCATCCTCCAAATTCATTTCAAGAATACATGAGTCTTCACAAAGGCATCATCATCTAAGAATGCCTTGCAGGCCTCCATCCTGGCATCTTGTACAAATTGCCCCTTTATATCCATATAAGACAACACCAATTATGTTGATCTAGGAGGGGAAGGGATACCAACCTGCATGTCTTGATCAGTCACAATTATTTTATCCATCAGAGCCTATTGTGTTTCCTCAATATTTTTCCTCTCAGGGCTTGGTTCTGATGGTGGCACTGCAGGATCACCTCTTGGTGGTGAATCTAAATCCACAGTCCTTATCCCTCCAGGTGCTTAGATCCTTGGGGCTAGCTGTGATGATTCTTTTAATATCTTATTTCCCTTCTTATCCCCCTCATCCTCTTCACTTCTATCATTCCTCTTTCTCCTATATAGAGGTTTGTCAACTAGGTGCTGATAAATTGGAATTGTTTTCTCAAGCCTCACCTTTGGTCTTTGAATTCCAAATTCCATTTCCAAATTGACCTTCTTGGTCATCAAAGTGCTCATGATCTCTTTAAAATTATCCAACAAGAAAGAAATTATCTTGTGGAATGGAGTAAACTCCATTAATGGATCATATTTTGGATCTATTTCATGCACCATGGCCAACTACTTCTCATAGGCAATCTATTTTTCTTTATTTTATTCTTGCCTATTCAAATCAAACTCATTTCTGATTAGGTCCTTAGGAAAGTTGAATTCATGTACAAATCTGCCACCTTTAATTCGTTGCTTGAATAAGGCAAAGAATCCCTCAGGGTCATGCTTCCTCCTAGATCCACTCTTAAAATGATAATCATCAAAAAAACTTCCAAAGTGGACCCATCCTCCCTTGGAAAAGATAAAATTTGAAACAACAGTATAATCAAGGAACAAAGTCCCTTTTCCTCTCCCTATCAGGTTGTCTTCATGAATACAACCTAGCTACTACATGACCTCGACAAATCCCATCCTTGATGGTACATTATATGGGAGAATGTGAGGAGATCCCTGGAAACAAAACACCCTTAGGACAATGCTCATGGGGTACAAGATAATGTCACCCCAATTATGGAAGACCTTTAAATCAAGCATCCTCACTTTTCATCGAAGGAAGTCATATAAATCTTCAAGAAATCTTGGAAAATTTACCACCAACCTAGCTCTAAGTCTGGAGGCAAATAAGTTATCAAACTACACAAAGTTGACACCTCCCCTATTGTAAGACAAATGTGCACTCCACACCTGTACTGGTAATCTCTCTCCATTCACCTCTTGCATCAAATCCATCTTCTCTGAGAAGAAATCAAAATTCTTGTACATGAACATATGCATTAACAAGGAGTACAGAAAGAAAGGAGTGCTAACATCCCCCACAAGTAACTTCAACAAACCATCATGTATCTTTTTTACAAGAAAAGATGCATAGTCATACACCATGGAGAAGTTGGGATGCTGAATTTGAGCCTCCATAAACATATATGTAATGGGAATCATTGTATTTGGGCTGAATCCCAAAATCTAGAACAATGAATAAAATGTTACCAAAAAGTGATTGGAAAAATAGCTTAGCTTGAAAGGCTCCTAGTGATTTGGGCTGATGTGAATCATTGAACTGCCTGCCCTGGCGAGGTGAGGAGGAAGTAAATTTAATTTTAAAAGAGGCTTTGACCTTGCATATTCTTGCTTCATCTCCTCTAAACCAATTTGGACCAAGAATGAGATAGACTCACTCAAATAAAAAACCTGCTGAATTTCAACTGCACTTATGCTCAGCAGAATCCCACCATCATTATCCCTGATTACCCTTGTAACTGGGTCATAACGTGTTGCCACTACTCTGAGTAGGTCCACATCAGGAAACACATTCAGCACTGATAGTTTCCCTATGTCATATCTCCAGCCATTAGAAAAAGGGGTGGGTAGGTTGCTTTTTCCATACCATAGCCTGAACATTTCTAGACCTATCATTGAAACCCTAGCATCTGCAATATTATAATTTTTGCACACTAGTCCCTCACCCAAGGTTCTTCCATTCATTAAAACCAAACCCCTTCTTCCATCATTTGTTGATAATGGGAGTTGATCCAGAAAATCATCATATAAATTCCTCTACAAGCAATCAACATGGTCAGAGTGCTGCTTCGGTGGCGCCATCTCAAGCAACTAGGGCTTTATTAAAATTCAAATTCTTGAACAAACTAGGGGTACCCAGAAAACAAAATTACAACACAACCATGCAATTTCCAACAATTCAAATGAACCAATAACCCTATAAAAATAATCAACAACCCCCTGACTAGCACACTATAACCTTTCACAAGAATCATAGTCAAATTAAACCAATGATACAAAAAGTAACTCACAAGATTTCGTGTCTTGCAGAAAACCAAACCTTCATTGTGATTGCTTGAAAAACTTTATCTCTGGTTTTGAACCACTTCAAAAAAACTTGAATGCATTTGTGGTGAAGATAGAATTGAAATCAAATACTCTATGTCGATTGAATTTAGCCACTAGACATCTCATCCTCCATTAAAGCCCATTTCCATGTCATTCCAATGACTCCAATCGCATTTGATGTGAATTTAAATGTTAGCCGTCAATCTTTTTTTTTGTCAGATCATCAAACAACCACCTTGAAAAAGGCTGATGTAATCTCCTTGTCAGTGTCGAGGGCCCACCACAATACGCAACTCCAAAGGGATACACATGGCCCCTTCCCATGATATCACAATTACTAAACACCCAACATCTTTGGATCACGCGATGGTGGGAAACTGTTGATTCCCACCATCGATGATTGTGTTCACTCATAGCAATCAACAACACCAAACATAACCATCGAGTAAATTTTCATCAAGATTAAAACACCATTGTCGATCTTGAGCATGTGCATCTCCCAACTCTTTTGTAACCCACCTTTTAACGTATTAAAGTCTAATACAAATATTAAACACTTTATTAATCCATTTTTGGCATTGGCTGCTAAGACATGTGGCACTCGCCCATGATATCACAATCAGTTGAAACCCAATGGTGATGTCATCACAAGATCATGAGGAATGGTTTGGATCAATCACAGGATGATCGACGATCATTAAAATACATTCCTTGCAAAATAAGATAATTATTAAAACGGGGAAAGGGAACATCACCTAGGCCAACAAAAATTGATGGCATAAGGTTGTTCTTAAAGCACGAGGCACGGGTCGACCTATACTTAGGAAATAATAAAGTCCAGGTGAAAAATTTAACATAATTTATTAAAGAGGCTTGACCAAGACGAGTCAATGGGACATAAGTCATTTAAAAACCTCCATCAAAAAGGTAACGATGAAATAGATCCAACCTAGGGTTTAAGATAGAACATTAGGATTTCATGAAGGCAAAAATAAAAGCCCAACCTTAGGCTTCTCCATAATAGCATGACAAACTAGTAGTGGCAAAAAATTAATGGAACTCAAAGAATAAAATTTGAGGCTCCATCATCGGCTCCAGTTGGGGATGTTCATTCCACTGGAATGAAGCAAGAATAATATAATCTTAGGTAGAGCAGACCAGTTGCAGAGACAACCATTAAAGAGGATTATCCAGACAAGATAATCTAACCAAAAGGAAACCTACAACTAACATATATACAAACTTAAACTACTATTCATGGAAAACAATAATTCAGGTGAAGTATAACTTCAAGAATTATCCATGAACTGGAAATTCAAGAATATCACCTGTCATTTCTTGGAGGAAATATGAATCTTCTCCCCACTTATCATTCACCAGGAATGGACCCAACTAGATTGCATCAAATTTACCATGTTTTCCTTTGTCTTCCAACCTGATATTCCACATCAAAACCATATCTCCATTTTGGAAACTCCTTGTAGTTGTCTTCTTGTCATACAAATTCTTCACCTGCAACTGCAATTTGGCATTTTTCATGTGAGCTTCCCTCCTAGTCTCATCTAATTCTATGAGAGCTTCCACTCTCAACTGTATTTCATCATCTATTTCATTATCATACATCTAGACAAATTTATACATTTCCATGAATTTATTCTAAGGCAACCTTGATTTATCCTATAGAATAAATCAAATGGGTCACAACCTATTGCCTTCTTCATAGTTACCCTATCCGCCCAGACTTCTAATTTCAATTTAGAATCCCATGCCTTCTTATTTTGATCTAGGATTCACTTGATAATCTTCATCAAGATTTTATTGCTTGATTCTGCTTGTCCATTTCCTTGTGGCTGGTAAGGTGATGAGTAAGAGACTTGGATGCCATGATTCTTACAGAACTCCATATATTCTTTAGACCTAAAACACATTGCATTTTTTGACACAATCTTCTCTAGTTATCTGAATCTAGTCACTACATTATTCAGTTTGAATTCAATTACCACCTTCTTAGTTTCTTTCTTTGTTGGAATCGCTTCCACGCACTTGGTAAATTAATCAGTAGCCACCAATATCCATGAATGAACCCCACTTGATTTACATGTTATCTCTCCTACAAAATCAATACCCCATTGTTGGAATGGAGATTGTACTGCAACTGGTTTTAAAGGTAAGTTACCAAAGAATTTTAGCTTACCAGAGAAATGCTAACAAGCATCACATGTCTTCACTAATTGGTGTGCATCCTTAAAAATAGTAGGCCACCAAAACCCATCCCTTATTACTTTGTGTGCAGTAGTTTTGGCCATATAATCCCCTCCACAAACTCCACTATGCATTTCATTGAAGAGCTATTTTTCTTGATCTTGGTCTATGCATTTTAACATAATACCTTCAACATTTCTCAACTAGAGCTTTCCTGTTATGATAACATACTTGATAGCATGTAACTTCAATGTCCTATTTTCATTTTGATTCAAATCATCAGGAAATTTTATATTTTGTAAGTAATAGATCACACCTTTGTACCAATTAGATGTTCCATGTCACATATGTGTGATATGTCCTCTTCTTCAAGTAAATTTATCTGATTTGCTTCTAGATTACTTTGGGCCATAAGCTTGGCCAATCCTTGTCATCTCACCAGCTTGGTAATCTAGATTTCAATGTTGAATTCTTGGATCCTATTGATCCATCTACATCTTCTTCTTGACACTTCCTATTGTGTAAAAATGACCTTCACAGTAGCACTGGGTAAACAGGCAATTACAATAGCTCCCACTGAATATATCGTGAAAGATTTTACTGCTTTTACTAGTGCATATTTAAGTTTTGTAGCCTGCAAGGATTTGCTAAGAAAGGACATAGGCTATTCAAAACCCTCAGCATTCTTTTGTAATAACACAGCTACAATTGTGTGGAATGAAGCAAATGAGAAAATTTTTAAGGGTTTGGAAAAATTAGGGGTTCTTAATATAGGAGCTTCCTTTATAGCTTGCTTAATGGCCTGGAAAGCTTGTACTGACTCTTCTTCCCATTCAATCTTGGCCCCTTTCTTAAGAATCTTAGAAATAGGGTGAACTATCTCAACAAAATTTGTAATGAACCTCCTAAAGAAATTGATCTATGCAAAGAAATACTATATTCCTTTGAAATTTCGGGGTTGTGGGACCCTATCTATTGCAATAACCCTCTCTGGATCAATCTTGAACCGATCCTTAGAATCAATATGTCCCAACAAATTCCCTTCCTTTACTCCAAAAGCACATTTCTTTGTATTTAAGGAAATATCATATTCCAATGCCCTACAAAACACTTTCTCTAAATGTTCATAATGGCCATCTTCTTTCTAAGAATATGTTGTTAGATCATCTTGATAAATCACCAAAAACAAGTTAATAAAATCTGAGTATGCCACATCCATGGATCTCTAGAAAGTAGCCCCTACATTTGTTAAACCAAAAGGCATTCTCACATATACATAAGTTCCCCAAAGTGTAGTGAAAGTTGTCTTAAATTTTTTAGACTCCTTAACAATGACTTGGTTATAGCCAAAAAACCCATCCATCATAGACATTAACTCATAGCCTATCACCCTCTACAACATGGCTTCCATATTTGGTAATGGGTAATTATCCTTTAATGAAGAGACATTCAAATTTCTGAAATCCACACATAACCTGATGTCTCCATTTTTCTTCCACACAGGCACCAAATTTGATACCCAAGATGAATGTCTAATTGGTTTGATGATCCCTACATCTCATAACTTCATTAGTTCTTCTTGCATTTTTGGGACCAATGTAGGGTTAATAGGTCTTTGCTTTTGCCTAAAAGGCTTAGCATCACTACTTAAAGGAATTTCATGTTGAAACAAATCCTACCTATAAGCCTTAAGATCATCATAAGACCAAGAAAACACATGTCTGAATTTTCTTAGCAAATCAATCAATATCTTTCTCACCTTTGGTGATAATTTATTTCCAATATACACATTTTTTGGTGATGCATTTGTTCCAAGGTTTATTTCCTCTAGGTCATCAGGATGGGAAGCAACACAATTAGTCTTTGTCCTATCCTAGTTGTCAAACACTCTTTCAAGAACAACTAAACCTTTAGGAATTGTGCTAGTTTTTAACTAAATAAATTCATTCCCAAACACAATATTCTTACCATCAATTTTTTCAACAAAATCTCCAAAATCAATTTCTTGACTTTCATACTCATCTACACAACTTAAGAATCTCAATATATCATTATCACTATCAAAAACTTGCTAGTTCTTGATATTATTATGAACAGATGGTCTAGTTTGCACTTCAACCTTTGAAATCCCAAAATAAGTCTTGTCTGGTCTCAATGCAATATTTGCTAGCAATTTTGCCACCTTATTGTGGCCTCTCTCCATCCAATTTATACCAAAAGCATAAAATTTTTCTAACTCATCCCAAACAACATTTCTATATTGTTTCAGCCTTTTATTCTTTGACACATATATTGACCTGAATTGGGAAATCACAAGCTCAGAATCTCCAATTACCTTGAGCTTCTTGATCCCATGTTTTTGAGCCAATCTAAGCCCTAATAACATGGCTTCATATTTGGCGACATTTTTCGTGCACTCAAATAATAGAGTGAAAGAGAACTTAAATGTCTTTCCACTCAGAAACCTTAGCAACACACTTGCACCAGATCCTTCCTTTGAACTTGCACCACCAAAATACATAGTCCATAAATCATTAGATTCTGAAAAATGTTCAACTTTTGTATCAATTGGTGCAACAGGTTTATCACAATCACTAGGGGGTTCCTCAGCCCTAAATTCATTTATTCCACAGTCAGTAAAACATGTCAAATTCTCAGTCGGATCATGCTCAATCATATGAGGCACTTTGGAATCTCTTTCAATCTTGACATCTTTTCCATCAATGTAGAAAGTAGCGAATGACAAAGCACATTTCATGTTACCTCCAATTGATGCACTCTATTTCCTAGACAAGAGCATCCCAAAATGAGGAGGGATGTCTACAACTAGAACATTGATGGCCAAAACTTTATCAGGGTATTGGGTTAGTTTATAAGGCAATTCTTTAATAGTCCCAATAACTAGCACTTCTCTTGAATCTAATGCATAACATTTACCTTGAGTAGTATATACTGTTAAGCCCTTTGCTTCAATAATCTTGACTGGCAAAACATTATTTGATGCCCCTAAGTCTATCATACAATTTCTCAAAGTCTTCCCATTTATATCAACACTTAGGAAAAAAAGACTTATGTTCTCAAGGTACATATTGATAGAATTCCCTAAATACATAGGGGAATTTGTGTCACAATTCCCTCCACTTTTTCTCTTTTACTTCTTCCTTTTCCTTGGCCTCTTTATAATCTCCTTGTTCAATTTTACTACTAGGAATTCTAGTAATCAAGGCTATTGTTTTTTCTTTATGCTCATCTATTGTCATCATCTCCAACCAAGGTACAATTACTATAACTTGGGACAATACTTGAAAAATGTCTAAGGGTGTGTACTTAGGCAGGTTAGGAATCATACCTTCATTGCTTTCTTTATTTTCCAATTGCTTCTTTCCTTCAAGTTTCTTTTGTTTTGCTTCTGGAGTAGACTCAATAGAATTGATAATCAATTTGCTCTTTACCAAAAGAGGAGTAGCATCTTCACCAGGATTTTGGATCTCAGTCCTTTTCACCCATATCTTGTCATTCTTAACCTCCTTGATTTTAACATCATTTTTTCTATCTTCTTTAAAATCCTTGTTTTTATCTTTTTGTTCCTTAATGAAAAGGCCAACAGGCTTGCCTTGCTCACCACCCATGGTTCTATTTCTTAACTGTAATGTAATTCTCATCTAAGCAGCCATCTCTTTAGTCAATCAGCCAATCTCATCTTATGATGGTCTCCTTAGAGACACTAGATCTTTAGCCTACTCCATATTGTAGGCATGATTGTCAAACTCACCTTCCTCATTAGAAAAAACTTGTTGATGGTAGATTTCATTTATCTACCATTTATTATTCACATCAACTTCTTGCAATTCTTCATTAGAAAAACACTTAAATTCATCAATATATGACCATGCCATACAACAATCAACATCATTCTATTCAAAATTAGGAGTTTGCTCATGAGTATCTTCTTCTTTTATTCTTTTAGCTTCAAGCAGCTGGGCAATGCCACAATAATTTTGATCATGTGGATGTACACACACCTCACACAATGGTCTATCTTGTACCAGATTCACAGAATTCTTCTACAAAGGATCTAGTGTCTGCTGGTCAGTTTTAGGCTTCTGGGCTGGTAGTATTGGTTTTCCATCCTTCCAATTTGTATTGTAGGGATAATTTTGCAATCTAGGAGGTCTGTCATTTTTATTATGTTGCTGCTTATCATTCCTAAAACCCTTCTTTTTCTTAGCAACAATATATTTTATATCCTTCAAAGTGCGAAGGACCTTATCCCATTTCTCATCATCCTTAGGGTTTGTAGTAGAGACTTTCTTAGTTTTATCCCTAGGATTCTTCAAGAGAGTAGGCTCTTCTCTCCTACCATATTTTCCAGAAGCTTTCATATTGCTTTCAATATTAATAGCTTCTCTAAAATCATCCCTCATGGTTCGAGGGTCCTTATCTCTGAGGAGATATGCCATTTTAGCATCAAAAGCATTGAAATAAGTAGTTAAACAAACATTTTCATCAAGTCTCATCACTTGAAACAACTTATACATTGGCTTTTGAAATCTCAGGTTAAACTCTATTGCAGGCTCATTAACTAATTTCTTGATGGTGTTGAATTCATTCAACATGAAACTAGCATTAGTGTTATCACCATATTGTTCTTTGAAGCACTTTTCAAACTCTTCCCATGAACCAATAATAGTATTTGGTAGACCCCTATACCAATCCCTTGCATCTTCACTCAAAGATTGGACAAAAAATTTAATTACTACATCGTCATGTTCTACTTCATAATCATTCAACATATCCATGAAGGCTTTCAAATTTTCCTCAGCTGAAAAAAATTATTCCCAGTGAACTTATTCATCTTTTCTCTTAACTCATTTGTGATGGGATTTGGGTAACCCGGAATACCATCAAAGAACAGTTTCCTATATCTTTCTAATTGTATAGGTCTCCTTTGAAATAGTCCATCAATTTTCTAAGATTCATCACTAGACCTTGTATTTTGAGTTTTAGGGCCATCTTGATGTAGATTTACAAACTTGGTTGCCTAAATTTTTGGGCCGGAGTTATTTGTGGTATTCTCCAAACTAGGTTTAGGATCATTTTTTAAAACATCCCAGTGACTTGATGAATTTGTAGATTGTGCAACCTCATCCACACTTGAAATTCTTAGGAAACTTATTTTCCTTCTCTTTTCTGCATTTGTGGCCTCAATTTCTTTCCTCTCTAGTTCTTCTGCTAGAGATTCCCCTTCCCTCTTAACCTTTTCTAGGGCAGTCTCTATTTGTGATGACACATGTGGAAGTGAATCTTGCTTAGGATGGTGAGAAACCACCCTCACATTTATCTTGATCCCTTCAGCCTTTTGTTTTCCCTTGTCCAAAACAGGTTTAGGATCTGGATTACTTGATTGTGGCTTAACAGGGTTCAATGGTTTTGGATCTACAGGCTTGGATTTGACCTCAACTTGACCTACATGACTCACTTTATACACTAAATTCACCTCCTTATAAAAAATTTGTTGTACAATAGGACCCTCCCTTCTGGGTCCGGTCTACTTTGGTTCAGGAGTTTCATGTTTGCTAGTTGTCTAATTAATCTATCCCTCTCAATGATAACATGCATCATTTTTGTTTCCTTTTCTTTGTCCTTTTTTATCCTAAGCTCATCTTTCTTTTGGATCTCTCATCTCAAGGAATTAATACCCCAAAAAAAATTTCAGGGTCAGGCAAATTCATGTCAGAACTTGATGTTTTACTTAAGTCTATCGGGTTTGCTTCTTCTTGCCTAAATAATAAAGGGGTTCCATCATCTTTAGCAGGAGGAGGAGGCACACCACTAGTGCATTCTCTATGATGGATTTGACTTCTACTTCTACTTCTTCTCTCAATATATCCGATGCTAACAGGCCCTTTATTATGAAAGGCTACATCCTCTTGAACAGGTGTATTAAATAAAGCATCAAAAAATCCACAACTATCTGATTTTGAATGTCTAGATACATGTTCTAAAGTCTCAGGGATAGGATGTAGAGATTTACTTGTACCTTGGTGTACATGATTTTGTGATGCGGAAGCAACATTGCTAGTTTCTGTTTTCTTCTTTATCAAGTCCTTCTTCTTCATCTTAGGAAGTTCACCTTCCAATTTTTGTTCTAGGTGATTCTTTACGAATGACCTGGTGTTCCTCATATCTCCTTACTTGTCAAAAAATCTTTAAATTCGTATTAAATCTTCAAATGAAATGTACAATGGTGCAAAGACTTTAGAGTCACAACCAAATTATCTTGGAAACACCAATTGTTTAGGAACACTTGGTAGAATTTAAAACACCTTTAGAATTTTCTCGTACAGACAATGTACGAATTCTCTTCATGAGATATTCGCAAGTTTTTGCCAATAGACAAATTGGATAAAAGTAAAGCAAAGCCATGAGCTCAACCTTCAAATCAAATAAATACTATGATAACTCTATGAAAAATGGATAACTGACCCACTAACAAGAAATATTCAAACTAAGTCCCCAGTAGAGTCGCCATTTTGTTGGTTATTTTTACTCTAACTAGGTTTATCTTCTATTCTACCTATAGAATTGTGAATTCTAATTGAGGGCAGCTTCAAGGACCTAGACCAACTGACTAGGATTTTAACAATAAACCTCCTACACTTCGGGCTCTGCAAAACCCAAGAGGGTGGTCCCTATAATGTGTTTATAATCTTTACACCAAACTTATAAACAATCATTAAAAATTAAAAGATAATCCCATTTAATAGCTCAACATAATAGGATAATACTGAATTGAATTGAATTTTCATTAGTAGTACCAACTACTTGGAGCATGAGATGATTACAACAATATTTCACAACTTAAGATAGTCATTTAATTTGCAATTTGGTAGAAATCTCTAAGAAAAGATAAATAGACACAGAACCTCACACACACATACGATTTAGACCATTGCCATATACCATTGGGAAGTCAAGTTCACAAACATTTAAAATTCCATGATAGGTTCAAACACATAGCATATAAGATCTTTGACAACAATTGCCTTGCAACATCATCAATTTATATCCTAACCCAATAATTCTTACCCAATCCCTTTATAAACATATCCATCTATAACTCCAATTAAGAATTTTAATTAATTGCTTGAATTAAAGCCAAAATAGAAGTCATACACACCACAACAATGAGATGAACACAATAACCCTTGATTATATTATTCAAAATTATGATATTCTTATCCAAAGGAGATACATGAACTTGAAATGAATCATTATAACTCAAATTCTAGTACCGTTATGAAACATCAAACCTTCATAAACCCAAAACCCGACTAAAAAATGACACAAAATTTAAATTGCATTTACACTAAAACAATCAGGCTTTACAACTTGCTCTACAACTATGCCTAGACTCGACCTCAAAATATCTAACTTTCCAACCCTTATTTCTGGCCTTGAAATCCTTCTTATAGAGAATGAAGGAGAAAACAAGCATCGGTCCATAAAATACACATGTCACCGGTCAATTGGACCGTCTCATGACATTTTAAAAATATGATTACAATCACCAAGTCTTGGAGCATCTTCTTGTTAATTCCACTCATTAGGGAATAGCTGTTGCATTTGCCAAACCTCAAAACCTATGCCAAAAATCCACCATGGAAAAAAAACCATAATCAGTTATAACTATAACCTCTGAGCTATTAGTTGTCAGTAGTAGACACCGTTTTACTTCTATTCGGTTAAGTACTTGTCCACCCATTTTTGATACTCTTCATCTATTGGCTAGTCAAAATTCACCACCTCATTCACCTTAATATTGTAAGGTGTATATTTCACTGCAGCTTGATCGGCTTCTCTTTCAAAAGACTCTAAGAATGTGCTAGTAATAATTATTTTTTCGATACTACTTACCAACAAGTCATAATTAGAATCATCACAAATCAATTTGATTTGTGCATTAATAACTTCTTCTACCTTTTTATGCCACTGCTGCAATTTTTAAACATTTCTTTGTGCACTAGTGATGTTTGGAAAAAAATTATCATTCCAGTCATCAAAACTCTTTAGTAGCTCCCTAATTTTTCTACTCAAATCATCAGGTAGGGCCTGGAATCCCTTCAATGATTTCACAAATATTTGAGTAGGCTTCAATGACTGGGGCCTATTGTCTACATCAAACCTATAAGCCTTATATATAACATCTAGATCGTTGGCCCTAGGGATCCACTTCTTAGCCAAAGGCAAAACTATTTCCCGATCCCTATTTATGTTTTTTATTCCATCCAAAAATAAAGAATATAAGGAATGTACAAATGGTAATATACCATCCACCTTCTCATTTAGATGCCTCAAAAATGTGTCCATCACCTCATTTTGTTTGGCAGTTGCACCATCCTCACTTGCCTTTAAGGCAACCTATAATTCTGTGATCTTATTTAACATTTGTTTCTTGGTGGGATCCATAGAATACTCAAATTCTTCTTCAACTGCACCTGGTGTATGACTGAGAATAGGTGTCTAGATGGGGGATCCTTGAGTAGAAATAATTGGAGTAGTAGGGGGAACTAATCCTAAAGTAAGAGGTAATGCTCTGATACCAGGAGCACTAGAGGATTCTCCTACCTACCCATATTTCAACCTATCTACTTCATATTGCAGCTCAACATTCCTTTGTTGCATCCTACTATATTCTCCAATTATTATGTTATACTTCTCCATCAAACTCTTATTTTCAGCCTCTTCTCTCTAAGCTATCTTTTGGGCCAATTTGGCCACATTAACTATTAGGCTTGTAGCTTTTGTTGTTGAATTTTCAGAAGCTCTCTTGATAATTAGCCCTCCCCTTAGGTTTGGACTAATATTTGTTATATTTGGTTTTCTTCCCTGGGGTGCCAATGCCCATATGGCCAGAGTTTCATACTCCTCACTGAAGGTAGAATATTGCAAAGCTACCTTATCCTCTTCTTCACTATTTTGCATAGGAGGCTTGGACTATAGGATAGCATTCAATTCTACAACATCGGCTATATACCACTTAGGTAAAATTAGGACACCAGCCTAAGTCACAAGTCTCCTTCCTTCCTTAGGAGTGATGTTCTTGAATTCCTACATTAGTTCACCCTTGACCTCATCATCATTCTCCTGCTCAGACCTATCGGTCTTGGTTCTCTCCTTCTCTTGCACTTATCTTGGTATTCCTCCAAATTAGTTGCAAGAATACATGAGTCTTCACAAAGGCATCATCATCTAAGAATACCTTGCAAGCCTCCATCCTAGTATCTTGTACACACTGGCCCTTTATATCCATATTAGATCACACCAATTGTGTTGATCTAGGAGGGGAAGGGATACCAACCTACATGTCCTGATTAGTCACAATTATTTCATCCATTAGAGCCTTTTGTGTTTCCTCAATATTTTGCCTCTTACGGCTTGACTCTGATGGTAGCACTGTAGGATCATTTCTTGGTGGTGAATCTAAATCCACAATCCTTATCCCTTGAGGTGCTCAGATCCTTGGGGTTGGCTATGATGATTCTTTCACTATTTTTTTTCCCTTCTTATCCCCCTCATCCTCTTCACTGCTATCATTCATCTTTCTCTTGTATAGAGGTTTGTCAACTGGGGGGCTGATAAATTGGCCTTGTATCCTCAAGCCTCACCATCACCAAAACATAGTGTACTAGGCATAAAAGCTTTCTTTCCAAAAGAGGTTAAATTCATGACACTGGAGAAAACCATTTGCCTAACAATCTTTAAATATGCTATCCTATCTGGAATTGTTTAGGAAAAATAAATGGGGTATCTTCAAATCCATATACCCTAATCATGGTGGCATTTTCTAAATAGTACCAATCCCCCCAATTTTGGTCATTTGGTCCATTAAAATCCTTAGGTTTGAGAAACCTCTTTATTTCATCAGAAAAAGAATAGTCACAAGGATGATTATAAAACTTGTACAATGATTTCATAAATTATTCTTCAAAATGCACAAAACTAGAATTAGGAAACCTACTGTCCCAAACAACAGTCCATGACTAAATGGGAAATGGACTACCTTCTTTATCAAATTGTGAAATTATCAGCTCTTGGGGCCACAATCCTAATTCCTATCCAAAGTATAGCATCAAGTGCATCAACAATGAATAATTCTTAATGTGCAGGACAAAAGCTCCATTCTTTATTGCCATTAACCCTGCATCAAGCTCTTTAAATACATATGAAGCATAATCCCAAGGCCTGGAGTTATGATATTTAATATCTGCTACAACCACCATGGGAAAATTTTCCATATACTCTGGAACCTCCATTACCAATACCTATCCCATCGAGAAATAGGTGTACTTCATATAAGGTTCGAAAAGATTCACATGAAAAGGTGGTCCCTCATTTTCCTCCATGGGGATCAGTTTGCCACCATGTCTAATTCTATGTAGGGGTAATCTCCAATCCTTATAAATCATGTCCATTCATCTAAATTCACACTCGAGCTCTTCACTTACAATTTTCACATTGCACATTCCTTCTAACTTGAAGACCTCGCTTATTGCATTCTTAGACACATGTATTACCGGATTCCCATATAAATCACATATGGCCCTATATTTTGGATTATAATGACTAGACAACATCTTCACCAATTCAACATTAACAAAGACAATAGGGCATACTAGTTTACCTAAATTGAGCATCCAAGGTTACATACAGGCTGAAAAATGATTCCTTCGGTAGTAATGGAAACTGAAAAGTTCATAGCCTCTTATTGGGGTCCAAATATATCGAATGAACTTACATTTATCATCCAATTTATCCACTTTAGCCCTAAGTTGCACAAAGTGTCTGGTTTTAGGTCCATAACTAGGTAGCTGGTCTATGAGATCCTGGTTGAATTTTTGCTCAGAGCCTTCCGATTGACTTTCTATTTTCTGCTTTTTTTCCTTTTGATTGACTACTCTCCCCATGTCTTCTAATTTTTGATTTCTCTAGACCAATGCTTTCCATTCTATGAAAATCACAATATTCAAGGGATGAAAGACTTACTGTATTTCATGTGAAATTCAAATTTGAATGAATGCCCCAATCCTCCACTCATTCTTCTCCTCTTTCTTGTTGTCAATTCCATGAGAAAAATACTTTTATTTGAATTCACCTAGATTTACAAAATCTTTTATGTTTTCATGGAACTATTAATGTCTTGGCTATGACACGCATGAAGCAGGCTCTTTGAAATTCTCACTGTCACATCATGTAGCACATCGACAAGACATTTTTAGTCTCTGGCCAATCCTTCTATTTGGATATTCACCAACGTTCACATACCCACCGAGACATCTTGTAGTTCTAGCGATACCTCAAGTCTCCCCGACAGTTAATATTTATGTCACCACAACTCTTATCGATCAAGCTTATCACCATGACTTAAGGGATTGGGCATAAAATCTTTTGTATTATCTCGAAGGTATGTGTCTCATTGAGATGTTCTTTTTGTTAATTCAATTCGCTGAGACAAAATAATTGTCCTATAGATGGAATAGTATTCGTTGTGACCTTCATAGATCTCCCCGTTGAAGTTTATCTTACCGATACCTCTTTTCTTCGGCGAGACCATGCATATCATACCTCTGACTATTTTATCTCCTTATATGTTATCACGTCAATCAAGTCGGTATAACATGGGAGGTCAGTAAGACTCCCAGAGCTCTTCCTGCAATCATTTTCTTATCGACTGAATTTTCCTTTGCTTTATCGATGAGACTGTTGGATGGTCCAAGCAGTCTTTTGAAATCTTACCCCAATGACCCTAGTTTGGCTGGTAATTTTTATTTTACTCCAAGTGGTAAAAAGTGAATTAGCTTGGTATGACCTCACACCATCATGTCAATACCTTTTGTCTTGCCGATCACTGAAAGAGATTAGTATCGATGAGACCTGCACCATCTTATGCCGATATGTTTCATATGTTAATTTTTCATGGTTAAATAAATTTTATGGGTCTACAATATATAATTTGACCTGGACCTTGGTGAGTATGCTATGTTGAGGAAAAATTTATGCTCGTAATATGGACTTCTTGGGAAACTAATAAGCATGAAGGGTCAATGAGGTTATCAAAATTCTACAATTCCAACACCATCTAGA